>JAIUZE010047128.1:0-57031 GCA_022085475.1 Heliosperma pusillum | reverse complement strand
GTCGGCGAGGGTGGTTGGTCGGCGGGAAAAGAGGAGGGAGAAGTAGGGCTGTTGGTGACGGGTGTTGGTGACGGGTGATGGTGGGAGGAGGTGTTGGTGGTGAGTGAGGGAGAAAGAATGAGTGATTTGTTTGAGTTTTAGAGAGAAGTGGATAATGATATTGTGTGAGATGAGAGAGAAGTGGTTGAGTAGAAAATGTTATATATTGAATTAGGGTGGAGATTAGTGATTAATTAGTAAATATGAGAGAGAGTGAAAAATTAGACCATTAATTACCTTTTGGGAGCACCAATCTCAGCCACCCATCCTCCTTCATCCAATGGTCCAAAATAGGACTCAAGGACTCTAAGGAAGAGGGTGGACTCAATTGATCTTTCCTATATATATATATATATATATAGAGAGAGCTTAGTTCAATTGAGTCCACCATTTTCTTAGAGTCCTTGAGTCCTCATCCTAGCCATTGGATGAGGGAGATGGATGGCTGAGATTTGGGAGATTAAAAAATACACTTATCACTAATTAATTACCTATGCACTAATTAATTAACTTTCTCTCTCTAGCTTTTACTTAATCACTTTTTAAACACTTTTAAGCACTTTTGAGCACTTTTTAGCTGCTGAGATTTATGAGTGTAACTTTGATGCTGCAAATGTAACTCTAATATTTTAGAGTGTAACTTTAAGTTTTTAAGGCGGTTTGTATACAAAAATTTGAATTTAAACAATTTTAACACCTTACGAGTGTAACTTTAATACTTTTCGAGTGTAACTCTAATATTTTCGAGCGTAACTTTAAATTTTTAAGACGGTTTTGATATAATAATTTGAATATATATACTTTTAACATTCTACGAGTGTAACTTTGCTGATTTTCGAGTGTAACTTTAATATTTTTTAGACGGTTTTGTATAAAAATTTGAATTTATATAATTTTGACATTTTACGAGTGTAACTTGGATGATTTTCGAGTGTAACTTTGATGCTTTCGAGTGTAACTCTAATGTTTTAGAGTGTTACTTTAACTTTTTAAGGCGGTTTGTATGTAAAAATTTGAATTTAAACAATTTTAACACCTTACGAGTGTAACTTTGATGCTTTTCGAGTGTAACTTTAAATTTTGAAGACGGTTTTATCTATAATAATTTGAATATATATAATTTTAACATTTTACGAGTGTAACTTTGATGATTTTCGAGTGTAACTTTAATTTTTTTGAGACGGTTTTGTAATAAAAATTTGAATTTATATAATTTTAACATTTTACAAGTGTAACTTTGATGATTTACGAGTGTTACTTTAATATTTTACGAGTGTAACTTTAGTTATTTTAGGTCATTTTTAGTGGAATTTTTTGAATTTTATTACATGTTGAATTTATGTAATTTACTACAAAGTTAGTCCTTTATGAGTGTAACTGTAGTCCTCTAAGAATGTAACTGCAATACTTTATGAGTGTAACTGTAGTCCTCTATGAGTGTAACTGTAATCCAACCACCACAAACCAGCCCACACTTACAAAAAAGGTAGATCTAGAAAAAAAAGACGATATATGTGACTTTAATAAATAAAATGTGTAACTTTAATAGACGATATATGTGACTTTAATAAATAAAATGTGTAACTTTAATAGACGATATATGTGACTTTAATAAATAAAATGTGTAACTTTAATAGACGATATATGTGACTTTAATAAATAAAATGTGTAACTTTAATAGACGATATATGTTACTTTAATAAATAAAATGTGTAACTTTAATAGACGATATATGTGACTTTAATAAATAAAATGTGTAACTTTAATAGACGATATATATGACTTTAATAAATAAAATGTGTAACTTTAATAGACGATATATGTGACTTTAATAAATAAAATGTGTAACTTTAATAGAGAATTTGTGTTACTTTAATAGAAGTAATTATTACACATTTTTTTCAGATCTAGAATTAATAATTAGTGTTACTTTAATAAACGATATATGTGACTTTAATAAAGAATTTGTGGTACTTTAATAGATAATATGTGTTACTTTAATAAATAATATGTGTTACTTTAAAAGACGTCCACATTTGACACATTTTTTTTAAATCTGAAAAAAAATAAAAGAAAAACAAACAAAACAAACAAGAAAACCAAAAAATAAACACAATAAACCACACCATTGACAACACCACCATCTTCCACCTACGAGCCCACCCTTGACAGCCCCTACCACCGCCACCTCCCACAACCCAACCAGATCTGACCACCCCCACCCCATCCTTACCAACCCAGAACCCTCCCCCGACCCACAGAACCACCACCTCTACCCCGACAGAACCACCACCACGACCCCAGCAGCAACAACAACAACAACAACAACAACAACAACAACAACAACAACAACAACAACAACAACAACAACAACGACAAAACACCGACAACGACCCAGATCTGAAAAAAAAAACAAAAAAAGAAGAAGGAGAAGAAGGCAGTGGCGGGCCCGGTGGCAGTGTGGGAGGGGCGTGAGGAGGGCCGCAGGAGAAGAAAGGAGGAAGAAGTGGCGGCTCACGGTGGTGGCAGGCGCATGGTACGGTGCGTCGGAGGTGGGAGAAAAAGAAAGAAGAAAAGAGAATGGCGGGTGGTGGCCGTGGTGATGGCGGCAGTTTAGGGAGAGTGGCGGCACCATGAACGGTGGTGTCGTCGAAGGTGGCAGTGAGCCGCCGGGTATGGTGGTGGTTGTGGGGTAGGTGGCGGTAGTGAAGAGGAAGGGAGATGAGTGATTTATTTGGATTTTGAATTTATTAGGGTTTTAGAGAGATGAGAGGTAATGAATATTATGTGAGATGAGAGAGAAGTAATTGTGAGAAAAAGTATATATATTGAATTAGGGTGGATTAGTGATTAATTAGTGAATGGTAGAGAGAGAGTGATATTAATCACATTTTTGGAGTATCAATCTTAGCCATTCATCTCCCCATATCCAATGGCCCTAAAGAGGACTCAAGGACTCTAAGGAATGGGGTGGACTCAATTGATCTTTGCTCTCTATATATATATATATGCATCGTCAATATATCCGTCCCTTTTAGCGTACTTGATGGACGAAGTCGATCGACCCCATATATATATATCATTATTTAATTTGGGAAACATTGACGTGTATATATAATACTTGCATGTGCATTGATAAATCTGTTATTATTGCAAAGTAGTACGAGGTTAATGATCCGGAAGTCATCATCATTAATTATTATATATATATGATCAATATTATCATCAATATTATTGCAAAGTAGTACATACGAGGTTAATGACACTTGCCCCCGACGCGGCTCAAAAGCGATCGACCCAAAGTACGTAGCTACTAGCTCTAGATAGTGGATTGCCCGATCCGTAACTGGCCACCGAATCAGTTTCAGGTTAACTAGTGATGCATGATTATAATAACCAGGTCCTTAATTAAAAAGAAAATGACCCGATTCGAGAATCACTAGACTCGATATATATATACCACATCCGCTTGACCCGGAAATTATCGACGACCCGCCCAATTATAATCATTCCCGAAACAGACACGAAAGCCGAAAGGACCCTCGCTCCGACCCGAACCAAACTAATAATAATAACTAACCCGATCGATAAAGTTATTAATTACAAACCCGCCGAATCTAACCCGATTGGAATTGATTCCCATGCCAAACCCGATCCGAGCTAATAATTAAACGTAACTTACGCCTATAATATAAAATTTAGAGCAAAGTAAAATAAATTAAATTAAATTTAGATCAAAGTTAAATAAATTAATTTAGAGCAAAGTTGATGAATTTATTTCGTGCCTCAAATTTTAATACCGCGCGCGCGTATCTGAAAAATTAAAAAAAAATATACATAATCTATAAAAACGGTGTTTTAGAATACCACCGTTGTTATTACTTTCAACAACGGGTCATAATAAATAAACCGTTGTCTTAGTGTTATTACTTTCCACAACAGGTGTGCTTTAACCGTTGTCATTACTCTATAACAACGGTGGTTTGTAGGATAACCGTTGTCAATAGTTTCTCTTAATAAACCCTTTAGTTTCTCTTAATAAAAAATAATTTACAATCCTATAGAGTAAATTAAACACACGTACATTATCATCATCATCCTCCTCGTTTACAATCATCCTCGTTTACAACACAAATCTTTTTGTTTATTATCATCATCATCCTCCTCGTACTCGTGATCATCATCCTGTTCTCTTTATCATCACCCTGTTCTCATTTTCTTTATCAGGTAATTTTTGTGTTTCGTCTTTAGGGTTTTAAGATTGAAGTTCATCTTTTTGTTTTCATTTTCTATTTATCGTTCTCTTTATCATCTAGTTTCATTCCTTTCTAAGTTTTTAGAGTTTTAGAATCTCTGCATGACTCTTTATTTGTTCAGTTACTATTTCATTCATTTCAAGGTCTTAGGGTTTTAGAATCGCTGTATGCATGACTCTGTTCCGTTACTATTTCATTTCTTTTGAAGGGCTTAGTGTCTTAGGATTATCATGGGTGAAAAACGGAAAAGAGTAGAAAACAATGATAAGGGGGATAAGCCTGGTGAGAGGGGTGCTTCGAAGTGCTCTGCAGCCCTTGCAGCTATAGCGGCAAAAAAGCCGATGGAAATAAAATGGAGTGTGAAAGGTGTTCCTACTGGTCCAAATGCTAGCCATTTATCCACTTGGATTGGAGTTACAACCAAACAGTTTGTGCCTATTGATTTAGATGATTTCAGGAATATAAATCCTTCATTGCAGAACTTACTCTTGAAACGTATAAAGGTATGATAATATCTTTAGCTAAACACCATTTTATTTTGCATAAGTTACTATTACATAAGGCAGGAAGCCGTATAAAGGTTCGTATAAAGCCGCTTATTAGTATATATGATGATGATGCAGGAAGCTTTCGATATTCCAGACTGCCATGATAAGTATCTATTACGTAAGGCAGCGGCAGTCTTAAGGCAGTGGAGGTGTGACCTTGCCAAATTACACTTGTATGTCGACAAGGAGACGGGGCAGATGCATAAGAGCCCACCGACAAAGTACCCAACATCACTCAGCAACAATGGGATAATTATAAGGCGAAACGAGCTACTGAAAAGTTTCAGGTTAAGTATCCATGTCATATGTTTACATTTTTGTAAAACTCTACTTAAGGTTACATTTTTCTAAAAGTTTCAGGTTACATTTTTCTAAAACTCTACTTGTATCTATAATTTTCTAATTGTCTCATCTACTTGCGATTTTATATGATTTGAAGAGCGTTAGCGCCAGAAATCGTGCTAACATCTCACAGAAGCGGGGGGTATATTATGGTTCTCGAGGCGGTTACAGATTGATAGAAGAAAATCTCGTAAGTAGCATCTATATATTAGATTTTTTTAATCATACTTGGACTTGATATACATGTATACATATATTATTTTTGAGTTAACGTGTAGGTGTCAAAAGGTGTGACCGACTTGAATCGGCACGTAACTTATAAAGAAGGGCACACGCCTAAAGGATCCCGAACATGTAACGAATATGATCAGGAAGTCTTGGCCAACATAGTAAGTATTATTTTTATTAAGACGGGTTTTTAATAACTTTATTGTTCAATTCTTGTATGTCTAACTATCTATTTATTTTAGTAACAAAAATTAAATTAAGTTTATTTAATATATTATAGGAGAATGTTCTGAAGGAGGTTGCGGAAGGGAAATTCACTCCGAGTGGTCGTGACGACGTTCTTGCTAGAGCGATCGGCCGTCCCGAGCATCCAGGTCGATTGAGGGGCGTCCCATTACATGTCGGAGTCACGAAATATTATGGGACAACTAGCTCGAACAAGAAGAAGAAAAATAAGGGGAAGGCTGACATGGTACCATTTGTTATTGTCATTTAAAATTCACATGTTATTGTTTTAACAAATTGCTGATTCTACATTTTGGGCGTGCAGGTTCAGTTATTGGCCTCCGTGATACTGAAGATGAATTCTGGAGGCAAGCCTTCCGAAGAAGAATTGAAGATGATGGAGGATGTCATTAAAAAGGGTGAGGTAGTGCAACAGATTTGTCAAGAGGCAGACACTACTACCTTGCCAATACATGAGGAGACGGCTGAGAAGATGGGTGAGGTACCTACTGCTGTCGAGGTTTTAATACCTCAAGCCGATAAGGTAAATATGACTTTTTTTTTTCTGCATTTGTTCTTTCCAGCAGCCATGCCTTTGATTGGTTTATTTTATTAGGTAAATGAGTCGGAAAAGGGGACGCAACTTGAGGAGACGGGTGAGGTACCTAATGCTGCTGAGGTTTTGATACCTCAAGCCGATAAGGTAAATACGACTTAACCATTTTGAACCTCTGCATTTGTTCTTTCCAGCAGCCATGCCTTTGATTGGTTAATTAATTTTATAAGGTAAATAACTCTGAAAAGGGGACGCAACTTGAGGAGCCGGCTGAGAAGACGGGTGACAATAATGAGGTATGTAGAATATAAGAAGTTAGTATATGCTGTCAGTGCTAAATCTGGTCTGGACATGTTCAAGTATAATAGCCTACCCACCAACAATAAATACTTGTAACTACTTTACATTATATACTCAATATAGATCATTTATGATATCTATTATATTTTGGTATTTAGTAAATAATGTGTAATCTTCAGGCCAAAAACAAGCGGGTAGTTATGCTCACCGACCCTTTATCCAAGGATGTGGTTCGTGTTGCCCGGGGTTTCATCATATACCCAAAGCCCAATGACTCAGCGGAAACCATCTTGGTTCATGGCGTACCACTCTTGCCGAATCATGCAAAAGTGGAGATAACGGTAGTCGCGAAGGGCTGTGAAACCCGTAAACTGCCCGTCCCAGTCCGTGACGAACTTCTAATTCTGGCAGATGCAGTTAATTGTTTTGTCCAATGGCCTAATATCCACATTTTCCTGCCTCGTGATCAAAAAATTCAACAGAATGTAGCCGGGGTTAGAAAAATACATCTAATTTAACCAGCCTTTTGTCTTTGTTCATCACCTTCATAAATAGTGAAATTTATATGTTATATTTTTGTTTTGTAGGTAACAACAAACATGGATAAGTCTAACTCGATAGACAATAATCTTTCTACTACCTCGTCAATACAACAACTTGATGAGGTATTTAATCAACTCTCTTTATATTTTAAGTTCTACTATCGCCTCCTCATTGAAAGAGCAACTTAATTTAGTTAGCCACATGTAGGTTGTGAAAGGTAGCACACCGCATCATTTCCCCAAGCTGAAAGAGGTCAGGAGTCTATCCCGTACTAAATATCATGGGAACGTTTACATGGAAAAAGTACGAACAATGACGATGATGGACCTTTATAAGGAGGCTGGTGATCGCATAGCAAGCGAGCAATTAATAATTATTCCGCTCGAGGATGATATTGTAGGGGTAGAACGTCAAGCAATTCTGTCATGGGAAATTCTAGCCATTTGGGCTGGCCTTGACGAGATTGATGTCGAACACCTATATGTTTGGATGAAGTAAGTTTCTTAATAAATTAAATCATGCAGTATTCTAATATTTTGACTAAGATATAGTGTTTTAAATATCGGAATTAAAACCGTCATGTAGGTACTTGAACTCGGTTGTGATCCCCGAGACCAATAATCCACTTGCTCAATACGGATTCCTGTGCCCAAATGTTTTATCTATGCATATCGGGATGTTTTCGTATGAAGAACGTGTAGATTATATTGCTGCGGAATTGGCGAAAAACAATAAGCTCATTTTTGCCCCTTATAATGAAGTCGGGTAATATATAATTAATATTACGATTCCAAATACAATTGCATTTTTATATGTCTGGTTATGATGCATGTTGTGCTTGTTAATAATGATGTGTCTCTCGATCTAGGAGACATTGGGTGCTAGCAGCGATCAATCCGACCAAGAAGAAAGTATTTTGGTTGGACTCTTTGCATAGACAACCATCCGAGACCTTTAAGAAAATGATTATTAAGTAAGTTTATAATACTGATGATTTGGCACATAATATTAAGTTTCATTTATTATTATTAAGTAAGTTTATGTGACTTTCGGCCTCTTTCCTTTTTTAAAGGGCCTTTGAGAAGAAAAGAGCAACCGGCGATCAACCGACAAAATATTCTGATGATGGCCCTACTTTTATTACGATAACAAGGGTATGTACGCGCAAATACAATACCTTAATAATTAAGTGCATTAAACTAATTACGCATATACATCTGTCTTTTTTAATTACGCATTAAACTAATTGGTAATTGCCTTCTCGTCTCTTCTTTTATTATGTAATAATAGGTCCCTAAACAGCCGGATAGCATCCAATGTGGATACTACGTTTGTCGTTTCATGTTGGAGATTATTAGGCGAAGATATATCAGCATTCCAGAAAAAGTTAGTAGTTTAATGTAGCTATTATTTACTTTTTGTCATTAGAGCTGATATCTTTTCTGCTATATATATATGATCGATGTTGCTAATTATGTATGATATGCCTATACTGTTGTTGCCCTACTGATCGATGTCTTTTATTTGTTTTATCCGCAGTATTCAATCAACACGCCACATGTCCCTGAGTACACTAAGCACAATATAGACGAGGTAAGGGACTTGTTGGGCAAATACGTCCTTGATGAACAAACAAAGAATAAATGCAACTTAGATTATTTTGGAAGCAGATAGGGAACTTTAATTTGTATGTAGAAGTCATTAATTAGAGCGAGTTGTAAGTATGAATTGCTCTGAAAGAGATCATTTTGGTTGTATATCTCATCTTGCTGCTGCTGTACATGAATTGCCATGTACATGAATTGCCCTGTACATGAATTGCTCTGATTTATATATAGATATATCATTTTGCTGCTTCTGAAATTGGTTTATTCGTGCTGCTGCTACTGCTGCTGATTTATGCAGGATTTTCACTTGCACGGGAACAAATTACAATTTTTTCAAAAACAATAATAAAAATAATAACAACGGTTTTTCAAAATTCATTAAAAGCGTTGTAATATATTTACCACCAAAACTTATCATACCTTTAACAACGGTGTATTCTAAAATACCTGTTGTTATTAAAACTTTCCCCAACGGCTTCTTTATTATATTCCGTTGTAATTAACAATATTCACAACGGGTTTGAAATATTAAAGCGTTGTTATAATCTTTCCGCAACAAAAACTAATCGGCCTTTAACAACGGTTTTAGTAAACAGACCGTTGTTACATATTTCCCACCAAAACTATTCACACGTTTTAACAACGGTGTACTCTGATATACCTGTTGTTATTAAAGCTTTCCACAACAGCTTGTTTAATATACTCCGTTGTAATTAACTATATTCACAACGGGTTTAAAAAACAATAGCGTTGTTATAATATTTCCCACCAAAACTAATCATATCTTTAACAACGGTTTTATTTAAGAGAATCGTTTTCGTATCTTTCCCACCATAATTATTCACACGTTTTAACAACAGTTATCTAGTAATAACAACGACTTTGTACCGTTGTTAAAACTATTCACAACGGTAGTTTCATTAAATCGGAACCGTTGTTAAAACCTTTAACAACAGAGGCTTTAACAACGTCCGCTTTTTAATATTACAACGGTTTTTAACCGTTGTCATAGCCTGTTTTTGTAGTAGTGATGTCATATTTTCTTCCGGAGTAGAACCTTCAATAGAAGACATGTTTTGGATTATATCAATGGTTTTGGTGCGGTTTTCATTAGGTGATTGCTCATCAATAACGATAACCGCACCATCAAATCATCCTCAATAATTATTTCATCGATTTTCCTCTTCCTTTGGGTTTTTTGTTTCAGTTTTGGAATGGTTTCTTCAAACTCATCATACAACTTATCCTTATTGAACATATCATGAAGAGTATCATTGGAATCAACATCATCATCCATTTTTGGCAAACACATAAAACTTTACGGCAATGAATTTTATTATGTCCCGACCCATTACTTATAGAAATAAATAAGCTTATCCCTAGACTTCCCCCTGATTCCATATCTTTACCGTTAAACTTCTTTGGTGTGCTTCGTCCACGACCATAATTCTCTACAACAGTTGCCCCCAAATAGTCCAATGAAGAACTCAAATAATTCCTCTTAGCTTCTTCATTCATCAAACTAGACTTCAAAATATCTAATGTGAACTTTCCCTCTGAGGCCGAGTTACTAAGTGACACAACAAGGGTGTCTCATGTATCGAGAAATGAACTAAGCAGCAGCAACGCCCGCAACTTGTTATCCAACACCAATTTCATTGCAGACAATTGATTCACATAGCCATGAAAATCATTGAAGTATACAACTACACGTTCACGGTTCTTGTATTCTAGTTTTATACTCCCTCCATTCAAGTCCAAATACAACATTTCTTTTTTTGACACTATTCATGAATGAAGAGAATCTTTACGATTTCTTGTAATATGTAAGATAAAATATGGTCATGTGGGATCTTGTTTGATTCACCTTTATATGTACAATAAGAGTATCAAATTTTTATATTTTTTTATAATGTAAAACTCGAGATATTTAAGTTCCAATTCGTGCATTGGCAAACGTGTAAAAGAGAAATGTTGTGTTTGGAATTGAATAGAGGGAGTAAGTCTTTTTATAACAGAGGCTTTATTCAACAGATTCTTCCTCTCAGACATGGACTTAAGCACACTCCACAAATCATAAGCATTAGTGTCATTAACAACATGTTTTAAGACACTCAAATCTACAAATTGTCTTATGGTCCCAACAGCTTTACGGTTCAAGATTTTCCAATGTTTCTCAATTATTCTGGTTGGTATCTCCTTATATATGGAATAATTACCCGATTTCAACTTCAGTATCCCACAAAACATACTATAATTATCCATCTCCACACAACACAAGAGACCACAAGCCTAAACCTGTAGCTGTCATACCATTATGTTGGAAAAAATGGGCACAAAACAAGCGAAAGAAAAAAAATCAAATTTCCCCCTTGTAAAACTAGATGGGCAATTGACTACACCAACCAAGTAACACTTGAACCAACAAAATACGAAACCAAAACAACACAACCAAAACAGTCCACACACATAAATCGATCAACAAGACAAGAAGACAAAAAGATATATGTTGTAAAATCCCAATGCACGGAAACATCCATGGCCTCGTAAGCCGATACCTTACCCTTCCACTAATTAATCCCCTATGTACGAAAATAATAGGAAAACTCTAAAAAATTCCCCCTTAAATCACCACTTCTATAATTGGACCTTTTCTTTTATCATCTTACTTCAACACACTAGGTGAGCCAATGGTCTAAGCTAAAACCAACAATCTAATATAGGGTAAAAGAGTTGAACTTTATCTTCTCTTCCTCTTATTATGAAAATGTATCGAAATAAGTTTTATCATCAGATAAAAAATTAAATACCAATAACGTAAATGTAAATAATTCTTACACCCAATCTAAAAAACAGTGCAGTAGCACGAGATCCACACTAGTTAATAATCAAAATGGGTACAACCAATAAGACTTACCTAGAACATCGGGAGACATACACATACATCAAGAAACAACGTTGGAACAACAAGTCTCCACAAATCTCACCAAAAAGTGGAAAAACGATAAATTTGTTATCGGTGGATAATTATTGTAAAGCATACTACCTATAAGGCCCTGTTCTTTCCAGCTTAATTTCACCTCGTTTTATTTCAGCTCGGCTCTATTCAACATACTTTAGTTTTGTTTTAGCCAATTATATTCAACTAATCTCTTCACAAAATTAAATCTTACTTCAATTCCATTCACTTCAACTCGGCTCCATTCAATTTAGTTCAACTAAGCTCACCTCCATTTAACCCAGTTCAGCTCATTTCAGCCGAAAAGAACCGGGCCTAACTCAATCCAAACTACCCACTCACTTTTTAAAGTCAAACTTGTTAAATATTAACCTCGATTATATTACGTCAAATCTTCGAATTATATATATATATATATATAATTGATATTTTTACATTTATAATAAGAAGAGGTTTCGGAAAATTATTTTTTTGACCGTAAAAAATAATATATAAATGAAGAAAAACGTGGTCAAAGTATCGCCTCGTAGACCGCAAAAAATCAAATGGATAGTTTGGATTGGATTGGAGGGAGTACATCAGAAGCTCCAATTGACGATTCAACCTGTGGAAATGAAGTCCTTGGATGTAGAAACAACCCCCCAAAATTTGGAAGAAACCCGATTTCGTTTAGATACCCAATCGAGACCCCAAATTTTGGATCTTCCCTCTATACAAGTTTCTCTCTTTTCACCTTTTTCATTCCCGATTTTTCCGATTTCTTAGCTCTTTTTTGTCACCTAACAAAAATTCAAGTTGTGTCCAAAGCGTACAAAAGTAGCCACAAGTTTGTAAGGGTAAAATAGAGATATTATTACTCATTTTCTAGGATATCTCACTTGGGTTATGACACATAACCCACATGGTATACCAACACCATTAGCGCAATTAAATTAGGTTCTTCCTCCTTATGGAGAGAATACCTCAACATATTGACAGGAATAAGAATATGTGGAGGGAATTAAAATAAAGAACGAGAATTGTAAGTCACAAATCATAAGAATCACAAATGATAAATTAATAGAAAAAATGAAATATATTTGTAAATGAGATTAGGAAATGTGCAACATTAAAGAGATGTATGATATATTATAGAAGATACTTTACTAGACCTGACAAATGGGTCATTCTGGTTGAGTTAAGGTCGGGTCACTTCAAATTGCGTTATTTTTTAGTCAACGGTTATCGGGTCAATTTTCGTGTCGGGTCAATCATGTTCGGGTCATTTTGGGGAATTTGGATAATTTTGAATCAGAATTTTGCTTAAAATAAGTCATTCATGGTGATTTCGGGTCATTTGGGTCACTTTTGCTCATTTAGGGTCGAGTCTTCCGTGTCAATTTCGGTCTAGGGCCAGCTTAATCAATTCAGTCAGTTTTGCTAGATGTATTGAGTATTGATGTGTATATGAATTTGCACAAATTCTTATTTAAGACGAGTACAATCCGTAACAAGCTGAAAACGGGTCAAATACCATTAATAAGACAACAAGAAGTTTCTAGATACTAGCAAATTATTTGTCTTATTTAGTCAAGTGAGGTAGTGTTTGACCCGTTTTATTCTTTAGATGGATATTATTAGACTTGAGGGGTTTGTATATAATGAATCAAACAGGATAAATATATGCAAAGGAAATTTGGTACTTGGATAAATGTAGAGTTTATGTGATTTGTAGATGGTAGAAATTCTGAGTTTTGTTGTGGGTAAAATATGATATGCTTCCTCTTATTTATAGAAGAGTATGCATTCTTTGACTCTTCCGTCAAAACATGTAACAGATTTAAAACGAACGGGAACATACCTTTTCATATAAATTAAATCTAAGGCGTACGAATGAGCAAAATAGTCTATCGATTGAAAATACTGGTCGATAGAATTATTTCATCATTCGCAGATTTTCTTGTCGATCGACTTATTCCTTGTTCGTAGACTTAAATTGTCTCAACACGCTTTTGTATAACAATTTCCTCTTTCTTCTGTGCATCCCGTTATCTCGATAATTTGTTTATATATGAACGTGTAATCCACACTCTCAATTCATATTATAACGTTATGAGCTTCCGTTTGATTTCTATCACGATATCCAATTATACTTAAATAGTCGATTACACTTAAATCCAAGGTTGTCAGTATCGGGATTCTACTTTAAATCAAAGATTGGGTAGTAGGATCGGATCGTAGGATCGAATCGAGGACCGTAAGATCACACAAATAGCTTGGATAAACAAGTTTTTTTGTATAAACTTTGGTATAATTTGTGATATAAAATGTCAAAAGTCCTTTTAATGGTACGAAACCCTTAATTATCATATCAATCTATTACATGTACCATTAATTAAGCGTTGTAACTATAAAAGAGCAACCACCTCACAAAATTAGAACATAAATAAGTCTTTTATACGATCCTAACCGATTCTATCATCGATCCTACACGACTCTGTACAATCCTACCCGATCCTAAACGATCTTATACCGATCCTATCGCGAAAACGATCGTACGAAAATTTAGATCGTTTTGGGTGTTTTTTTCCAAAATGGGGCTCATAATCAAAGAAGTTAACAAAATGGGTGTTTTTCCAAAGTTATTACCCAAAATGGGTCCACGTCAGCCCGAAGCTAGGTTCGGACCAAAGTCGCTCTCCCGCTAAGCGACTAGGTGCCAATACTATTTAAAAAAGCAAAAAAAAAAAATTGCAGTCGCTCCCCCGGACAGCGACTTGCTACAATAATTTTTTTTTTTTGGCTGTTTTACTCTTTAAAATCAATCGAAGTTGCTCTCCGGCTGAGCGACTTTGTCCCAAACTCAGTTATTTTATATATTTTTCTACTTATTTACAAGTTGCTAAAGTCGTTGAGGGGGAGAGCGACTTTACCTCAAGTCGTCCTTCGGCTGAGCGACTTTAAACCTTAATTCAGCTTCGTTAAAACCGATTCTACGTGGACCCATTTTTGATAATTAGTTTGAAAGAAAACTCACTTTGCTAATTAATATGTTGTTGGACCCTATTTTAGAAAAAATTGGACTACTTGGATCGTAGGAGATACTTCTAATTTTGAGACGAATATGCCCGTCTTTAATGAGAGACTTGCTGGAAAGGTGCATTTCAACCTTATTCAAGTAATGTTCTACTTGGCGGTCTAATGAGTAGGGATACTTCTAATTTTGAGTTGTGACTTGTGAGAAACCCCATTTTTGATTACTACTGTGGGAGGCTTACTTGGTTGAGACACATTATTCATATTTCATAGATGCAATGTGAAATAACCCGAACCGTATTTGCATACTAAATAGCCGAGGAGTATCATTCATACCCCCATGCCAATTTGACATAGGTTTGTAACCCATCTTTTTACTCCTTATTCTACTTCATATGCTAGTATTCAATTTTCTTGAGCTTTTAATCTAAATTTCTCCTTCTTTTACAGGCGCAAATCTCCTAAATGTAGCGTAAGTATAAGTAGTTGTATGCAATCTTCTTTAATGGGATACCATCACACCGTAATGATACTCCATTTGAATTGAAATGCTATCGTCACATCGCTGTTTAACCATGCATGTTATCTGTTTGATTATATGCCTCTCCCAAACTTACTATAAAAATAATCAATCTCGCGTTTTATAATTAAGGTTTAAACGTTTCAAACATTGATCCGACGATTTTAGGTCCGATGAATAAGTTGATTGTCTAATTTCATTATACTAGCTGCCCATTTGTCACTAGGTGATACTTTTACACAATTAATCGCGCTTGTGTCGTCATGTGTTACTCGAGCTGTAGTCTCGTTGCAACTTGCAATTCAATAGTATAGGGGCCAGAAATTTGAGCCCAAGTTGTAGCTCATGTCTTAGCATCATGACGTCCTCAGTAGGTCGACTGGCTACTAGTTGTTATGCTGTTTTCTGATCTCCATCTTCGGTTGCAGTTATTTTCGGAGATGCAGCTTCTACGATATGCAAACTGTTTGGTTAAGTAGATAAACAATGTTGGACGGAAGCAAGTACATTAGCTTATAAAAGCCATTGATTAGTGGCTTTTTGCATTCAATAATTTGTGAATGGATTAAAGGCAAATTAAGTGGAAAGATAGAATGTATTGCAGCGATGAAGGGTTTGTTATTCGCTCACTTAACCGTTTTACTTCAACGAAAAATCTCAAAGAGGTGAAGAAACTCCATGGGCACTTGCTTCGAAGGGGGTCGCTTTTTAGCTCATTTAGCATCTTCACTAAACTTATTTTCTCATGCACTTCTATGCAGTCTCACAAAAGTAACCAAATCCTTAAGAGCTTCTTCTGTTCGTTGAATGTTTGTAGCCCATTACCCTTTAACATGTTACTAGCTGATTTTTGTCAAAATGGGCTCCCTGCTTTGGCAATTAGGACGTGTTCTTTAATGCACATTCATGGCATTCCATTGGATACTTACGCACTATGTAGTTCTTTAACTGCTGCATCAAGTGTTAAAGCAGTAAGCTTTGGTAAGCAAGTCCATGCCCATTTAGGGAAGTCAGGCTGGTCATCTAGTGTATTCGTAGGAAGTGCTGTTGTTGGTCTTTATGCGAGGTCACTACTTATTGATGACGCAGAAAAGGCATTTATTGAAATTCCAATGAAGAACTCAATTTGCGTCAACGCACTTCTAGCTGGTTATGGTGAAGCCAAGTTGTGGGCCAGAGGAATCGAAATGATTAGACAGATGCCTCAGCTAAATCTGAACTATGATTACTTCACTTTAACAGCAGCGTTATGTGCCTGTGCTAGACTCAATGCAACTAGGTTAGGTAAACAGGTTCATGGCTATGTGCTCCGCACAACCTCTGGCTTAGAAACTGATATAGTCCTCCTGAGCTCATTGATCGAAATGTATGGTAGGTGTGGCTTGATAGTTAAAGCTCTACAAGTTTTTAATTTATCTGGACTTGAATTTGGTTTAAAACACAAGAGGGATGTTGTTTTGTGGACCTCAATGCTAGGGTTATACGGCAGACATGGGAATTATTCAGAAGTGATTAGGCTCTATCATGACATGTTAAGGGAAGGTGTGAGGCCTGACAAGGTAGCCTTTGTTACTGTGATATCAGCTTGTGCTCACACTGGTCAAGTTGACCTTGGTCTCTCGTATTTTAAATCCATGAAAAATGACTTTAATCTTGAACCCGGACAAGAACATTATAGTTGTTTAGTCGATTTGCTTTCTAGGGCTGGTGAGTTGGAGAGAGCATTAGAGGTTGTTAGTGCGATGCCGGGCAAAGGGCATGGCACATGTGTCTCATTATGGGGAGCATTGCTTAATGCCTGCAAAGATCGAGGCAATGTTTCATTGGCTAAGATGGTTGTTAAGAAGGCGCTTGAATTGGATTCTCAAAATGCAGGAGTTATGGCTTTACTGTCAAACACATATGCTAAGCTTGGCATGTGGGATGAGACTGAGGCCTTGACGATTCTGATGAAAGAGCAAGGGATGAAGAAAGATGCTGGGTGTAGCTGGGTATAGGTAACACGTTGAATTAAGAAAGAACAAGGTTGCATAGTTTCTTGTACCTAGTGTCTTGTGTCTACTGAATACTCTGTAGGGAGCACACTTTTTAGGTAAAACTTCGACTGAAGATTGCTGGTGTAGAATATGCTTTTAACCCATATTATTACATGATGCTACCAGGAAATGCATTGAAAACTACGGAGTCTACAATAAGATTAATTAATCTGTATGTACATGTGAATTTCACAAGTTTTATTGGCAACAAACGCTAAACCTTGCAGCGGCTTATGTATCAGGTCAGCATCTTTCAGACTGCATACTTCTTATGGTGAACAATTATTACCTCATATAATGCTTTTTGAATATCTGAGCAGTCATGCTCTATTCTATATGCTCACATTTTAAAAGTTAGGGAGTCATAATAACTTTGGTTCTTTACTTCAGAAATTGCATGACAGACATTTATATTGTCATGTTTCGTCGTTCCTTGCGGAATCCAAGATTCACCTATTGTTTGGATACAAAAAAAAATGGATGGAAAGGTGGGGAGGGGGAAAGAAGGAAGGGAAAGCAAAAGGGAAGGAAGGGCAGGGGTGGGGGAATGGAGGGAGAAAGTTTTCGTTCCATTGTAGAAGGGAAAATAATTTGCCTTATAGGACGGAAATGGCGGGATCTATTTTTTTCCCCTCCAAACCCCGTCTCCATTTTTCTACCCAAACAAAGGAAATTGTCTCCCTCCGAATTCCAATATCCAAACAAAGCCTTTAAGTACTAAATGTAGTCAGCTTAAAATTTCTTATGAGGCCACGTCATATATGATTATATATTAGTTACAAATTCTGAAATATTTTACCAGATTTTACCATGTCCGTAGAAACTCATGCGTATTGCATGTCTGAGAGCCATTTAGTCATCATCTGGACAGCTTAACTGTAAGCCAATGAAAATCCATATTCTGTAGGCCTCGTCCTCCCAATGTCTCACTTGGTAGGTTTATATTGCCGTGTCATAGTCTGCAAAGGCCATGCTTAAAATAAAGATTAGTAATTTGTCTTTGCTGTCTTTTGTTTTGAAATGTACTCCAAATAATCAGTTATGCAATCTTGACTTACTCTACTATTGTGCGATTTTTTTTCAAATAAAGCGTAAAGGGGGCCATTGATAATGTGACTGCATTGAATTTGGTTAACATCATTCGGTTGGTAATGGGTATAATCAAGGGTACTAATCAAAGATTAGAGACTAAAGAGTCAGCTGGTTGATGTTTGAATGCTATGTTTCATACTGTATGTGTTTTGGCTACAGCTGGTAGAATAAATGTTTGATTTGCTTTTGACATGGGTGCTGGACTGCTGACGTTTAGTAAGTGTTGTAAGTTCCATGAAATCATTCTGTGAGCTTATTTCCGTTCATCATGTTAGTGATATGAGGGAAATTTGACTTGAAGCGGGTCCATGTTAACAAAAGTTATCAGTGACTCAAGGGCTCTTGAATGACTGCTACGTGATTAATTTTTCTGTGGTCCATGATAATCTAGAACCAAAGAATACAAAGGAGGCTCCATTGACGATGGAAATCTAAAGTGAAGGTTCATAGTTCGTATGAAACGAACTCGAGTAAAATTGTCAATTTGAGCTACATTTCAATACATGCATCATGTATGAAGAACCATTGTTTGCTCAAAAATCTCTCATTTTCTGACTGCATGTGATTAAGTAGGGCCATTTGCTGGGAAACTTCAATCAACATCCTATACTGATAGTCAGTCCTCGTCAATGTTTCATACAGGTTGAGAATTAAAGATGTCTGCCTCCAATTTCAGCAGGATTCCATGTGCTTATAGCCTAGCTCTTGTGAATGCTATCCATCAAATGACTAATAACAGGTATGATTTCTCATCTTTCGTAATCTTAGCTTTTCCTGAAGTGGGTCGATAAAGTAGCTTTACTTTGTCATTCTGATTGATGCGTTATCCGGGTTCCATATACATTGATGATGATGTTCTAGTGCCTCGGTCACAGTTGATTATGCACCTAATTGAACCTAGAATACCACGAATGTAGTCCACAACTCCACATACCCATAAGACCCGACTCATTAAAAGTATTATGCTTAGTTACATGCTCGACTGTTATTGAATAGGTCTTAGCCCCGTCGTTAAAATGGAGGTACTGTTCGTAATAGGTCACATGTTCGAATCCCTGACCTCCCTTGCATTGTATTGCCCTTTTGTTTTTTTTACACAAAAAAACATGCGTTTGTTACTTTAATTACTCCGCATTGTTGTAGCATTTATACTCAGAATTTGTTTCTGTGAATATCACAAAATTAAAAAGAGAGTGAGGTAAAAAAAAATTACTCTAGGTAGAAAATGTAAATAGTTTATCTTTTGTTCTCTTAAGAAACGTTTGGTCTTGATGCTATACATTATTCAAGATGGTTTAGAAAATCCAACAATGTTTCCATTCTAGGGCCATGTTGTTAACTTCTTTCTGACTTAATTTCAACTCATTCGGTACAACATAGTTTTATTGAGTTCAGCTCAGTTTAGCTTGACCCAATTCAGATGTAATTCTAATCTCAGCTTCATTCAGTTCAGTTCACCTTCATTCAGTTTACCTTTTTTTTAGCCTGAAAGAACAGGGTCTGAGTACCTAATTCCCACTCTTTTATTAAAACTTTATCATATCACTACAAATAAACTATTGAATTGTCATACCTTCTATAGAAGTGTCGAATATGAGTGTCGAACAAAGACACAACAAATAATATAAAAATGGGTGTAAGATAGTTTGCCAAAAAGAAGTAGCTTAGAAACAGTGATTAGCCAGAAATGAGAGTACGAGTATTAGTCTTCTCATATCCACATAGAGAAATGAGGGCAAGCAAGAGTAACATGGCTTACATGTGCATAAGTGAGAGCTATGGCCACCATTAATTTTTATCGAAAAAATCCTTTTGATGTTTGCTGGTGTGGGGTCATGCATGGCTGCTTTGTTGAGCTTGGTGGGCTTATATTTCACAATTGTGCACCGATTTCTTCGAAGTTATTTCTACACACTATTGTAGACGATGACCACAGAACATGTTAATATGGGATAGTTTCTAACGTAGACACTTAGCAACTTGGCTGATCATATTATGTTCCTTGTGTTATAGGGTACCAACATAACACCAAAATGCCAAATTTGTCACTTAATAATGTTCTAGGAATATGGATAATAATATAAAAATAAGAATGAAACTATTGGAAAATGGCACTGGTGTTGTGAACATTTTATGGTTAAATGTAACCACAATGGTCAAGCCAGTGTTACTTGTTTTCCAAAAGTACAAAACTTTGTTATAAAATGGTTTGTTTTTATTTCAGAACAAAATAGCTCGTCTTAAGGGGTATTAACTCATAGAAAAATACAAGTAGCAATCCACCAAAGCAAGAACTATGTGAAAAGGAAAACTATTTATCAACTTTATCATAGTCTACTAGACCATTTGATATTTTGATGTTTGTTAGCCTTCTGACTATTGTTAATCTCTGCTTTTGAAAGTGCTCCAAAATGTTGACCTCGGCTCGTCGTGATTAAAACTGGTTAATGAATGGTTTTAGAGGGTCAGTTTAACCCGAAAACTTTGCAACCCAAAAACGACCCGACCCGACCCGACCCAACCCAATGATGACCCATAACCCGGTCAACCCGAAACCAAACCTAAATCTGTCATGACCCGGCCGTAACCTGAATCGACCCGACAACACGCCGGACTCGAAAGAAATTCGAAATTGGCCAGAAATTTAACCCGGAAGTTGACCTGGTCCAAAAGATAAGTCGAAATATAAGCTCGACATAAACGAAAAGTCAAGGCGATAAAAATCAATATAGACTGACATTATGAACACCCTTTATAAAGTATTAAAAATTAACTATACTTAAAACTTCGCTAAATAATGACCTTAACTCAACTCAAACTAGTAAAATAATCTGATAAAATCGACCGTATAATAAATAGATGTGTCAAACCAAGCAAAATCCAACCCAACCCAAGCAAAACACGAACCCAACTCGACTAGACCGGCCAAATTTTCTGAATTACCCGAGCCACAAATGAGTTGAGTCTCCTAATGACCCAACCCGACCAAAACCCTACCAACCCGAGAATGACGCAAACAGGCCTCTAACCCGAACCTGAGCTAAGAAATAACCCGGCTAACCCGAACGTAGGTGACCCAAGCCCGACCGGGATATTGTCATGACTCGATATGAGCCGAACCCGACCCGACCAAAACCCCGACCCAAACGACGCGATTGCCATCTCTCTTGGTCACACACTCACATGGTTGTTTTGGCCGACTGCTTTTGCTACAAATTCGACTCACAAGTCATTTTAAAACCATTTCATGTGATCCTAAATCATTCTGATTCGATGCTATATCGTGGTGATAGCATACGAGTGTAGGCCAATAAGGTCGATGTTGATTAAGAGGGATTTGTATATCGTCGACTGTTGTTTATGTGGTACTCCTAATTACTATAAAGCCCCCTACACCCCTACCAGTACAAAAGTAGTTCGATCCGTAGTCCCTTCGGGGACTTGGCGTTTTAAGGCTTATAATTAAAGGTACGAAGTTTGCCCCACAAGAATTCAATATAGATAGATACATACATACATATACTAATGGCGTGCATTAGAAGTAGTTTTGTAATGCATTTGCATTCCCCATTTTGGCAGTGTTGTATTCACCATTCACAATTAGGATAGGACCACGGATAGTGTCCTTATAGCTACAGGTTTACCCCTTTTTATGGCAAAAAAAATTGCCAAGATTTGGTGGATATAAGTTGGTTGAAGCATTAAACAAGCTAGATTTTAATGTTTGCTATTGTTGTTAGCTCTTCCTTTTTTTTTTCATGCAAATAAATTTCAGATTTGTTGCATATTTTGAAGGCTTTGAATCATTGTTTTATGGTCCACACTGTTCAAAATCCTTAAATGGACATAAACCATAGTGATTATGTGATTTATGCTTGGTCCATTTTTGGGCGAAATGAATAGTACTAACTGCCTAATGATTTGTTTTACATCCTGTTGCTATTGTTATCAAACTTGACAGGTGCCTACGTTTTTGCTTTCTTGGTTCAACAATTTGGCCGGTTAAGATTCGTCGGAATTGAGACTTGAGAATTGAGATTAGGGACGACAAGCTCACTCTTACGATGGATGATGAATTATCTTTTTAAACATTAGGGTGTATCGATAGAGTGTAAATTTACGGTGGAATATGGATGATCGTCCACCGTCTTCTTAAACAATCACCTTTGTGATAACCTGAATAAATATTTATGATTAATTGAAAATAAAAATTATGTTAAAATTTGGGCTAAAAATATCTAATTTCATAGATTATATTCGTTTTTAATGTTAAACTAGTGTTTTAGAATTTAGGGTATATCGACAGAATAGTTACGCACCTTCTTCGTGTTATGCGCGGAAAGTTACGCACCTTCTTCGTGTTATGCACGGAAGCGTGTTGAGGCTATGCAAAAACAATAGCAAAATAAAGAACACAAGAAATGTAGGTGGTTCACTATCACTATGATAGCTACGTCTATAGGGTTAAGGAAATATTTCACTATGTAGGGAGAAAATTACAGATTACAAAATATGAACTCTCAAACTTGCATTTTCAAGTTTTCTACCTTTCTCTCTTTCCTTAAAGTCTAATAACTAGTGTCTTTATATATTTATTTCACACTATAATAAAAGACCTATTAAGACTAGGAAATAAGACAAATAGAAAACATATACGGTTTTCTAAACTAAGCTTTCCTAAAATAAAATCAATCTTCCATCTTTAATAAAACCCTTATACTCCCTCCCATCCAAACCAAAGGTTACATGGGAGGGAGCACAAGTTTTAAGAAAACCTATAAAAAGGAGGGGTATTATGGGAATAGAAGTAGGACCACCTAAAGGTTAATTAAAAGAGAATCATGTGATAATGACATTTTTTGTAAATATGTAGGACATTTAGGAGTATTTGGTCTTATTTATTACCAAAAGGGGAATGAGTAGTTTGGTTTGGATGGTCCGAATAAGGCAAGTGTAACCTTTAGTTTGGATGGGAGAGAGTATATCCTAATCCGACTAAAAGAATCACATATCTAACAATCTTCACCTTGACTCGAGCAATCGCAGCGCAATTCGGAACAACTTTCAAATCAATTAAACCCCACCTCCGATACCAGTCTCATTCCAAGAGACACCGTGTTAGCTCCACCTTAGCTAAGACGAGCCTAACACTATAGCTAAAACCCGACCCTCGTTGGAGTCTAGTGCTTATGCAGAGGCATGGATACTCCCATCGGGCCTCATTTACCGTGCTTGCGCCAAAGCATTCTCACCCTCGCCAGGGTGGTCTCGCGTCCTCACCGGGACGCGCTAGTTAACTGGTGACTCCCCATAAAATCACCTCCTAACCCAACATCTTCTGGCGTAGACTTGTTGCTCGAGACACAATAGCTACCTTTTAGTATACATAGGTTGAAAATTTCAAACCTTATCATACCACTCCGCAATGCAAACACTCTTTGTTGTTTTTCTTGACGACTCATCACCTCAATCACCACTTTAGGAGTACCAGATAACTCCCTCTTACCGTTGATGCGATCATCCTCAAAACAAGCCAAACTCTTCAATCCGACTGTTGAACTTCTTCTTGATGATCTCGATCCATCGACCACTAGAGCCTCGACAAGCTCCACCTCACCTTTGACACCATAAACTATTAAATCAGAAGCAAGATTCAATCCCTCTAGATCAACAGGCCTAGTATAAATCACCTCTACATTACCATAATGCTTAGACGGTGACACCCCCTAGTCAATGCCTTACCTTGTAAAATATACAGGTTACATGAACTAGACTTCGCACCGCGAAGACACTCCCATGGTCCCTTGCATACACGCAATGCACCACCACCTTCTCCTTGAAATTGAAAACACCTACGGTCTAACATTCCAAGAGAAATAAGATTACTCGTAAGTTGTGGAACGTGTCTTACACCTTTGAGATATCTAAATTTTCCATCATGCATCAGAAACTTAATGGAGCCTACTCCAACAACCACACAAACCGCTCCATCATCCATGGTAACAATGTTCATATGATGACTGGATGTTAGAAACACCCCCTCCCCCTTCTAGAACACATGTGAAATGCGCATCCACTATCAAGGACCCTTCTATCACCTATAGATGCTTCTTTTCTTGGACCACCAATGTTAGATCATCTACAGAGTCGTAATCACCTTTTGATTGTCGTGCTATTGTATAAGAAGCAAAAACTTCCTTTTTAAACTTAGGACCTACCAACTTCCAATTACCCTTTTCTCCACAGTTATGACAATAGTCACTAGAACTTGGTCTCTTTGACTTAGGCCTAGCTGTAAGACTTCTTTTTATTCCCTTTAGTATGAACCATTTCCCTTTCAGCTTTAGCAACCAATCCCAAAGTCTGATTATCAATCACAACATTAGTTGTCTTCTAGCGTAACTCTCTAGTCTGAAACGACGATTTCACCTCTTATAGGATCAAAGTCTCTTTACCCACCACAAGGGGATCTACAAAGTTCTCATATGACGACGGTAAAGAAACCATCAAATTAAGCACAGTATCCTCATCTTCTATCCTAACATTATCTAAATGACGTAGATCTTGAAAAACAGAGTTAAACTTATCAAGATGATAACGAAGTGACATACCTTATTGCATTCTAAGACCAAACAAACTTTGTTTCAATAACAGTTTATTGGTGAATGTTTTAGTTATATAAATACTCTCCAATTTTTTCCACAAGCCAGCTGCAGTTTCCTCACTTGGAACTTCTGTAATAACGTCCCGACATAACAATATTGTAGCATGAGCACTTTCCACCATTGCTAACAACTCGGAATTCTCTCCGTGATTAACTGAAGACTCAGTATCCGCCACCGCCCATGCGGTAGTCTTCGTCACCTTCGTAGAGAAATATGGCGCAACGGTCTCTAGACACACTGCTACTTAAGCAAAGCCTTCATATCTGCCATAGTCCGAAATTATTTCTTCCCGTAAATCTTTCGATCTTTGTAGCTATCTGTTGTGCCATCATCTCCCGGATCAAGTAACGTAGCTCAGATGCCAATTGTTATATGCGGAAGCGTGTTGAGACAATGAAAAAACAATAGCAAAATAAATAACACAAGAATTTATGTGGTTCATTATCAATATGATAGCTACGTCTACAGGGGCGGATAAATATTTCACCATGTAGGGAGAGAGTTACAGATTACAAAAGATAAACTTTTAAACTTGTCTCTTCAAATTTTTTCTACCTTTCTCTCTTACCTAATGTCTTTATATAGTTATTCAACTCTAGAATAAAATACTTATTAAGATTAGAAAATAAAATAAAAAGAAAACTTATACAATTTCTGAAACTGAGATTTCTTAAAACAAAACCAAACTTTCATCTTTAATAAAATTTCATATATCCTACTGCCACTGAAAGAATCCTATAGCTACCACTTCTCAAGGAAATGCATAATCTCAAAGATAGAATAGTTCACTTTCCAAACATTGTTTTTGGGAGACAAATTTTGATATTCATGTAATCATGTCCAAATCTTTAGAATTAGTTTGAAAGTAAACGGTTCCTATTCACCTATCTCATCTAAATGATGAACCAAGTTGGATCATATCTTGAGATCAATATAATTTTCTTTTCTTGTGATTTAAAATATTAAAAAAAACAAAAAAAACATGAAATACGAGGCAAGTTCTCATTTAAGATGGGTATATGAGTATATCCGTCCTAAGCTTAAGACGGTCAGATATGCCCATGTGAAATGAATACGACAAAAGCAGAATGTATAGATAAATGTAAACGATTTGTCCTATACCCATGTGAGATGATTCATACCCGTATTAATATTAAGACGGATATCCCTATGTTCAGGAAACCGTAATACAATTTACATAAGTGATGCTTTAGGCTTAGAGCATAATAAAGTAACATTTTAGTTCTCCTAAAAGGATCATGAAGATCTTTCTAACACCATATTAATTGAATATACATATACTTATGCCCCTAGTTTTAAGTTAAACCAAATTATTTGAGTGTTTGTTGACTAGTTGGTCAATCTGTACTCTGATTTGTTTTCCCAACTGTAACTGTATTTTGTCAAGAAACTACTACTCCGTATATAATTCCAGATTACATGTGTAGTTACACATGTCCACTTATTACTTACTGACAGTGAGTTCTCTAGAATCACAAGTCTAAACAATCACAATATGCCAAATTTAACAAACCTTTTTTTTTTGGGTAATTGTACTGTGGCAGTACAGAAGCATTGAGTCCGTGAGTTCAAATCAAGTAAAGCGATAGATAGGTCTTGCTTAAGACGAATATATTCGTCTTAAGCTTTAAAATGGGTCAAGTATTACTATATGTTGGTAATAAAGATAAAATGACGGATAATATCCGTATGACATGAGTATTTGTGCGAGTAAAGTGACATGAAGAATCTTAAGCAGGGGAAAATGCACTATTATTAGTATAATTCAACTTTGATTAGTGATTTAATCATAGTGTGTATAAAACAAACTTGAGTATTTGTACTTAAATTTCCATGTGCTTATGTTTCATTAGGATTTTGTCAGTTTGATTGAAGTGGATTGGTTAGTTAGGACGTCGAAGTTTCACTTAATTAGTATTTTTATCATAGTGTCACAAAAAAGCGTATTTCGGTCACCTATTGATACCCATCTATGTTTCTCAGACTCGATTTGAATACTGTATTATCGATATTAGCCATACATCCGTGTTTGGGGTTATCTGCCAAATCATGATGTATATAGTTTGCTCATTATAAAACAAACAACTAGTCTATGATTAGAGAATTATGTTAAAGACTTTCCAATATATCTAAGTAATCAAACCTTGGTTGAACAATAATGCCTAATAATTCGGTATAGAGTTTCAAACCAAGAAGATATATAGAACCTAATCCACTATGATAACATTCAAGTTATGGTCATATATTCATAATTGAGTGTACAAGGTTACACGCTCTCATCTTCAATTTTGTTTGTTTTCTTAATCTTCCAAGTTTGTTCTCTCAATCTCACATTTCAATTGAACTTTCTCGTCTAATTTTGGCTAATAGACAAGTGGAGGAAAATCATTGATCAATTAAAAATCTAAAACATAATTCTTTCACGAATTTGAACAAATAACTCATCTTTTTCACTGACTTTTAACTCTTTTCTTTGTGTTGTATAATCGGTTTTCGAGTCTTTTATGTTTGGCACCAAATGGCGATGTTTTATTTCATCTCTATATATATATAGACACACGTTATTCCACGAAAGTATTTACAATCAGATAAAAGTCACTAGCTAGCTCCTTTACAAATTAAAGTAACCAACCTAACGTAAAGCTAATTCAGTAACTTTAGAATTAAATCAACTCGTGACTTTGTAAAAGAGCTCAAAAACATTACAAAGTCGGCAACAAAAATAATCTGGTTACGCATACAACCTTAATGCATCATAGAATAGGCTCGAACATGAAAGTTATACAGTACTAGATAACCTCACAGATGGAGTAAGAGAGTTCTTACCACTTATACTAACGCTTACCTACTCTGTATATTGGAGGTAGAAATGGGATCCACAATGCTATTAGGAGGTGGAACAAAAGAGGGCCTAAAACCAAATGCCATGGGATCCCACATTGTCCTTAACACAAATACAAACACCCTTTGAAAATGGCCTTAGCTCATGTCTTATGCACCCTTTAACCTACACCCCACATGACCATCTTTGTCTCCTCTTCTCTTCATCTCACCTTCTTCACCTCCTCCTTAAATACACCCTTCTCACTTAACTCCACATTCATTCAATCATCAACTCATATCTTCGTTCTTCTTTTATCCTTTTATCCCAATAATAAAATAATGTCTCATAGAAAATCAAACAAGCTACCTCAAACAGCATTGCTTAAACAAATCCTAAAGAGATGCTCTAGCTTAGGAAAGAAGCATGGTTACGACGAAGACGGTCTCCCTCTCGACGTCCCAAAAGGGCATTTCCCTGTTTATGTAGGGGAGAACATGAGTAGATACATTGTTCCTATCTCATTCCTATCTCATCCTGAATTCCAATGCTTGCTTCAACGAGCGGAGGAAGAGTTCGGATTCAATCATTATATGGGTCTTAGGATCCCTTGTGAAGAAGTCGTTTTTCGGTCACTTACGTCCATGCTTAGGTAAAACACATACAGTGACGACCATGATGATGATGACGACAACGACAATGGAGTCAAGTTTTCATTGAAGAAAGATGGCCCTTAAGAAGAAGCATATATATATGCAATGACATTATAATGCTTCTCTTTTTTTTAACATCTTTACTTCATTGTTTGACTTATGGAGAATGAAGCTGTGGTAGTGAAACTCTAAATTCTTTGAAACCCATTTTAATATTTTTTTGGGGTTTCGTTGTTCGTTGATAAGTAAGTAGTGATCTAATTATGTTGTGGGTTTAATTGTATTTTGTATAAAGATTGATTGATGTTTTTTCTGACAGTGGTGAGATCTTCGCCCTGTGAGAATTTATCAAAGTTCTCTCCAAATTCTATTGTCTTCATGCACTACTTCTCTCTTTATTTATGTCATCTTTGAGTGTTCAAATTTAACATGATCTTTCCAGAAATTATTTACTGCTCACCTATTATTATTATTATTATTATTA
This sequence comes from Heliosperma pusillum, assembly GCA_022085475.1. Classification (NCBI taxonomy): domain Eukaryota; kingdom Viridiplantae; phylum Streptophyta; class Magnoliopsida; order Caryophyllales; family Caryophyllaceae; genus Heliosperma; species Heliosperma pusillum. The sequence continues at coordinate 28,121 of JAIUZE010047128.1, read as the reverse complement.
TTATTAATCGCGACCTTTATTTAAGATCAACAACAAGTTTACAAAAAATTAATGGGCAACCGAGATACTATTTGGGCTCCCACTACTTAGCAATAGCAAAGTTAAGTCTAGTATAAATGTAAGTTGCAACACAAGTCCCGGCATCTTGAGACATGGAGATTTTCTGAATCCACTTGTGCAAGACAACGACATCCCTGTTATTATTATTGTCATTAATATTACAAGCGATAAGTTCTAATGAACACATATGTTTATTGACGTTAGCTAATTATCAAAATAATGTGTCCCTATTGCTAGTACTCAGATATTTAAGTTACGTGTTAATGTAAATACAGTAGGTCTTGCTTAAGACGGGTCGGATCTTGCAACGGGTATTTTGTGAGAGGAAATGGGTAGAGGGGACAAGGTGGGCACCCCCCATGTGCTCTCCACTCACCCTTGATGGGTATTTTGTGAGAGAATATGGTATCCGTCTTAAGCTTAAGACGGAGGTCTCCGTCTTAAATAAGAATTTGTGATGTAAATATTGTGGTTGCCTGAATAGACAATTAGCTACAAGTATTTGGGAAGATGGGTCATAGCCACATACGACATTGTACGGATTATTATAAAATTTTGGTGATCCAATGCCGAAAAAGGTTGCAGCTTGCGTAGATCCATAAAGCTGAACAACTAAGCACCAATTAGACGTACGGAGTACTATCTTTTAAGGTATATAAATTCTATGGATTCTCTAAAGCTTCATTCACATTAAAAATTCTAATTATCCGTCACATATGACAGATTAGTAGTTTATTTACGCAGTACGTTTTTTACTCTTTTTAGTACTTTTTACACCATATTTTCCATTTGTTACCCTTTCACAAAAAAACACACCATTCTCTCTACCTTCTCTCTACCCATTACCCTCCTCAAATTCCATTAAAAAAAATTCAAAAGTATGGAGGAATATTCAATTAACGAACAGGTATTTAATACGTTAATCTACATCTATATTAATAAAATTTGCAAGTTCTTATATTTTAATTTCTTGTAGTGTATTGCTTTTTTTTAATTAGGGTTTCATGTAACGGAGTTTTAATTAGGGTTTTTTTATTTAAATTTCTTTATTGTTGTCATAATAGTTGTCGGCGTAGTGTTGCCGGCGAAGGGTAGGGGTGGCAGAGGCGCCGACTTAGGGTTGCCGACGAACTGGTAGGGGTGGCGTCGCAGAGGCGCCGACACCTTGGGGCAGACGGCATGCGTTGGGGCGGGTGGCAGGCGGCCGTCGTTGTGGCGAGTTGGCAGGCGGCCGTCGTTGGGGTTAGTTGACAGGCGGCTGGCGTTGGGACGGGTTGACAGGCGGCCATAGTAGTTGGGTACAATGTACTGTATCTGGAAACTTTAGTATAATGTACTGTATTCAATTTTATTTGTTTAGTATAATGTACTGTATTAAAAGATAGTTGTCGGCGTAGTGTTGCCGGCGAAGGGTAGGGGTGGCAGAGGCGCCGACTTAGGGTTGCCGACGAACTGGTAGGGGTGGCGTCGCAGAGGCGCCGACACCTTGGGGCAGACGGCATGCGTTGGGGCGGGTGGCAGGCGGCCGTCGTTGTGGCGAGTTGGCAGGCGGCCGTCGTTGGGGTTAGTTGACAGGCGGCTGGCGTTGGGACGGGTTGACAGGCGGCCATAGTAGTTGGGTACAATGTACTGTATCTGGAAACTTTAGTATAATGTACTGTATTCAATTTTATTTGTTTAGTATAATGTACTGTATTAAAAGAAAATATTAGAGAGAGATTAGAGAGAAAAATATTAGAGAGAGATTAGAGAGGGAAAATGGGATAGGAAATGAAAGGGGTATAATTGTCAATAGTGTACTAAGATGAGTAAAATGTGTACTGCGAAAATCAGGACTGACTCATTAGGATTTTATAAGAAAAACTTACTGTATTCACATATGTATTTAGTAAACATTCTATTTCATTTTAAAAACTTTTAACTTAAAACCTCTCTTAATCTTTTTCTATACTTATTCTATCTTCTACATTCTTCGCTAAAGCTCAATCTTAACGCGTTTGACGCGTTAACCTCTCCCTGTGACATTCTTCCCCATCAAAGTCGCAGACATCCAGTCATGGCCAACCCTCGATGCCCATGCTCATATGTTGTCTTTCGGCCTTGATGACTAATTGTGCAACACCCACGTTGAATTTATCCCGGTCGCCTAGTGGCATTACCCCATCCATGTTTCATTGGTTAACGCCTACTTCTTAGCGTCTTGATTACCCGTGAGGAAGTCATCCTAGCATTGCCTTTTTTATATATGTGCGATCTTGATATATATCTCGTGCCCTTTTGACGTGATGGTGATCAAGTTATCCCACCTTGAAAGGTCGGATTGAGTCGTTGAACTCCATGACAAGCGCAACATCTTCATCATCCATGTCAACTATCATGAAATTGGCCTCCTCTTTCCATTTCCCCAACTGGATCAAGAATCCATACGACATCCCGTGAATTGGTGTAGTCGAAGAATTTAATCCCTTAAACTCACCCCTAATGTTGCTTGGATCAGAATTATACGTTTGATCAATTGGGAGGATAGAACGAATGTGTAAAATCAAATATAAGAATCGTAAGATCACATGGTATCAATAAAGGTAGTTTTTTATTTGGTAAAAACATATAATTGAATATCAACACACTTATTTGTATGAATTTGACTCTGTAATTTACACGATATTTGGGTTTACGATGTCAGTATATTAAAATATATATTAAAAATTTTGCTATGAAATCGGATCGTAGGTCGTAAGATCGTAAAATCATATTATGATCTTATCTCTATTAAAATGAATAAGATAGTAAGTGATATGTCTAGTTTTTATATGATTTTACTCCCTAATTTAGCTCGATTTTACATGATTACTATACTTTGTTTAGTATTTTTATGAGCTAATTATGTCTTCGAGGTGCATTGCTCATTTTTGCTATGTTTTGTAGGAATCTAAGTATTTAGAGGCTTTTTCCTAACACAATTAGCAAGCACCAAAGTCCAACAAGCTAATGGAAACAAGAATGGACCATGAAAGGAGAAGGACAAGCCAAGCATGAAAATTTGTGAAATGGATTGAAATTAAAATGAAAGAAAACCAAAAATGAAGCCCAAAGCAAGGAGTCCACAACTCAAGCATATGATATTCCTTTAGATGCTCAAGGAAACCCTAAACTATTCAATTAACCGGAGAATTAAGGTGTTTAAAGGCATAGCTTAGGATTCCTTAAGCATTAAATGGAGGAATTAAGACAATATACTCGGATTAAGAAGGCCCCGATCGGGGTTTGGCTTCTGTGACTCAAGCGTTTCAAGTCCCCTTTCCCTATATAAAGGAGAGGGACTTCGACACCTAGGGATATCTTTTCACATCTTTTTACATATCTTTTATCATATCTTAAACTCATATTTCACATATCTTTCATAGCTTTAGCACACAAGTTTTTCTTAGTTTCATAATTAGTTAAACATTTAGTTATCACTTTGTCAAACATTTGGTTACATTTCAAAGTTGTAATTCAATCTTTCCATTCAAGCATTTGGGTTATTCGTTCTTCATTTCCGAGTTATATTTCTCTATTGCGGTAATCCTAATTCTAGCTTTATGTTAGTATTCATTTCCGTCATTTACCTTACGAATCATTTAGTTAAATCGTAGCATTAGTTAATCATAGTTTCATTGTTTTCTACATTAGAATTGTTAGTTTGTCATTCACTTAGTGTAGTACATTTTATTAACAAGTTGTTTTCCTTTATAATTTCATATTCATCATGCTTAGTATTAGTTTAATTATTAACATGAGTGAGTAGTTTCATTTGTCTAGGGATTAAGGAAGCCATGCATAATTAGTAAGTTGTAAATGTTAAAATAAGGATGAACTAATATTGATAAATTGTTTCTATCACATTCTTGTATTGTTTTGTTAATCTTTGTTATTTGGCCAATTGCATTGATTAAATTTGTTAATTCATTCTATAAGTCGAGAGGCACAGAATCGGATTAGACTAAGCATGTGTAGTAGGACGGCTCTAGTTATAACGAAAGTTCTCTAGGACTCGACCTAAGGTTGACACTAATATCGAGAGATGGTGTCTTTAGCCTAAACAATTAAACAATATTAAGAATTCCTATGTTTAACATGAGCATTTACGTATTTGCATGAGTGACCCGACTCCCCTAGACTCTTTTAATATTATTGAATTTACATTATAGTTAGCTAAACATCAAACCAAACCAACCCATTAAACCGACTTTAATAGTAGTCCATTCATAGCATTTCATAACGAAATTCCCGTCTCCTTGTGTTCGACCCCTCGTACTACATTTATTTGTGTCTAGGGAAATTTATCTTTGCATAGGTGTGCGATATATCCTATCAGTAAGATTCTACAATCGTGATAGAATCGTATGATCCAGGATCAGTTACTTGTTTAACTGGTTACATAAGCGGAAGACTTTATTCAAAATAACTGAACTATAAATCTAATGGTGATGACGACTCCTCTAAATGTCCCATCTGGTACGTTCCCACTTTCCCATCCACGTCCAAAGTACATCACGCTTATTGCAAACCTGTTTGACTCACTACTCACCCAATGGTCGGAAATTACCAAGAGGACACCGCAGAAGTTTAGAAATAAGAATAAGAAAGCACACACGGTAAACCAAAGGTTGAGTAGGGTATCGCAGTACAAAATACAATAAGCAACTTGACATCAATCAACAACCATCATCCATACTCAATAACCTCATAACATTTCAAATACTTAGGTCCCCTAACGACCTCCGATCCTCAACCCACAGGTTGACATCTCATTACAATTACACTATTTCAATATACTCCGAACCCCTAACGACCTCCTTGATCCGCAGATCGGCATCTCAACATTATTATGAACTCCGAACCCCTAACGACCTCCTCGATCCGCAGATCGACATCTTTGTAGTACAATCATCATTATTCACAACATAGTTTAAAGCATACTTGCCAACAATCAACATCTCATTCATTAAACTCATCTCAAGCTTTCATATCATCATTATAGAAATTCGAGCAAGCCATACAACATCATAAACCATCACAGAACATGACATACAACATCATAAACCATCACCAACAACCAACACAACAAATAACCAACCTATGAGGCATGTCTCGCCCGAGACCAAACATGTCTCGGCCTATACACCCCTTGTCTCGCCCGAGACGGGTCTATCCCAGGCGTAACATGAGTAGGAAGAAACCCTACCTTTTCGCAACTCTTCATGTACAAGAAACACGCAAGATTTGAAACCTTTCTTCTACGAAACCGCTGCCTACAAACATATAGTAACGAATATAATAACTAATTAACACAATTATCATTCATCATCTTCCTAAATTGATTTATAGGTATTAATTTCTTTAATCTTAAACATAGGGTGATGTAGAAAAGATCCTAGGTTGATTATGCAGTATTATTAAAATAATTAGAGCTTACCACACAAGGATTAATGAGATTGATGAGCCTTTCTCCCTAGATCTCCAATTCAAGCCTCATATCTCTTTATCTCTCTCTCTCTCTTGCTAGAGTTTTAGATTATGAGTTATGAAAGATAAGGAGTCTAGGCAGGGTAGAAGAGGGTTTAATTAGGGTTAAGGTAGTATAGTCGAGCTAGGATTAATAGAATATATTTTATAATTAATTTGCGGAGATTAGGAAAACACGCGGTTCAGCACTAACACTCGTCTCGCCCGAGACAAAGCTTGTCTCGGCCGAGACGGGTCTGTCTCGGCCGAGACGGGTCTGTCTCGGCCGAGACGGGTTTGTCTCGACCGAGACATTGCCTATCTCGATCGAGATGGGTCTCCACTCTCTTCCTAAGCGACCAATACCACTCCCCCATGTACTAACACACTACCAAATATACTTATGTAAATGACAGTTATTACAATCATATTATTGAAGCGGGCCTTGCACTCCTATCTCACGTAAGCCTTCCTACCACCCTTTGGCCATTTGCTTTTATTACGGCAACATACCTTATCAATCGACTTCCTACTACTAGGCTAAACGATCATTCACCATACTCGAAGTCACATAATCTACAACCCGACTATACCAAGTTGCATAACTTTGAATGTCTTTGCTTTCCATGGTTACGACCATATGAGAAACACAAGCTTGAATATCGCTCCATATCTTGCATTTTTGTGCCACACAAAGTGCCTTTCATCGTCTCGATCCCAAAACCCATCGATTATATACCTCGCATCATTTTAAATTCATTGAAGAAGAATTCTCATACACTGTTTCCTTACAAGCAACCCCCCTCCCTCTATAAAATCTCGATGATCGGTGTCAATTCGTTCTCCCAATCTTATCTCCTATTGCACCCACACCACCTTCCACTACCACGCATAGCACCTCTCGTACCACAACCCGTCACCCCATCACCAAAGTCTACACTTGACGACAAGCACCTCTACATCAGACCCCCACCACGTCCTCTTCCTCACCAATCGAACTCCCTGACCACCCTAATTCGTCCTCCTCAACTCCATCTCACACCTTACGCCACAACCAAATGCACCACGTCGCACTGTCGTGACTCGTCTCGACAACAATATCCTTAATCCAAAATATGCCAATCTCGCCCATGATTCCGCTAATGCTCACTCATTACCTATTACCGTGAAACAAGCTCTCATTTTGCCTCAATGGAGAACCGTTATACAGGACGAATTCCAAGCCCTTGAACATAATCAAACTTGGACTTTAGTCCCCAAACAACCGTCCCTTAATAAAATAGGTTGCAAGTGGGTCTATTGAATAATATACAACCCCGATGGCTCACTAAAACAACATAAAGCACGTCTAGTCGCAAAGGTATTTCACCAACACCCAGGTATAGATTACTCCGAAACTTTCACCCAAGTTGTAAAACCAACAACGGTCCGTTTAATCCTTTCACTAGTTGTTGCCCACTCTTGGTCATTACATCAATTAGATGTCAACAATACGTTTTTGCAAGGGACCCTGAGTGACACGTTCTACATGGTCCAATCGCAAGGTTTCGTGGACGCCTTAAAACCTGACTATGTTTGCAAATTAAACAAAAAAATTACAACTTAAAACAAGCTCACCGGGCTTGGTATAATGAGCTCAAAACCTATCTTGTCACCTCTGGCTTTCAACAATCCATTCTCGATACCTCCTTATTTATTTTCAAAACCGAAACTACATAATTGTTACTACTGACCCTCACCAGGACCACTTACGATAATTTGTCACAAAATTATCTCAACGATTTTCAATAAAAGACCTTGGGCCTCTATCGTATTTCCTCGGAATCGAAGTGACACCCAATGCCCCCGGGCTTCACCTCAATCAATCTAAATATGTCCATGATCTACTAATTAAATATAAAATGTCTGATGCTAAACCAAATTAACCATCTATGACCACTGAAACCACTACTACAAAAACAGGAAATGACAACGGTTAAAAACCGTTGTAATATTAAAAAGCGGACGTTGTTAAAGCCTCCGTTGTTAAAGATTTTAACAACGTTCCGATTTAATGAAAATACCGTTGTGAATAGTTTTAACAACGGTACAAAGTCGTTGTTATTACTAGATAACTGTTGTTAAAACGTGTGAATAATTATGGTGGGAAAGATACGAGAACGGTTCTATTAAATGAAACCGTTGTTAAAGGTATGATTAGTTTTGGTGGGAAATATTATAACAACGCTATTGTTTTTTAAACCCGTTGTGAATATAGTTAATTACAACGGAGTATAATAAATAAGCCGTTGTGGAAAGTTTTAATAACAACCGGTATTCTAGAATAAACCGTTGTTAAAGGTATGATAAGTTTTGGTGGGAAATATGTTACAACGCTTTTAATGAATTTTGAAAAACCGTTGTTATTATTTTTATTATTGTTTTTGAAAAAATTGTAATTTGTTCCCCTGCCACCAGTGAAAATCCTGCATAAAGCAGCAGTAGCAGCAGCAGTAGCAGCAGCACGCATCATAAACCAATTTCAGAAGCAGCAAAATGATATATCTATATATAAATCAGAGCAATTCATGTACAGGGCAATTCATGGGCAATTCATGTACATGGCAATTCATGTACAGCAGCAGCAAGATGATATATACAACCAAAATGATCTCTTTCAGAGCAATTCATACTTACAACTTGCTCTAATTAATGACTTCTACAAATTAAAGTTCCCTATCTGCTTCCAAAATAATCTAAGTTTCATTTATTCTTTGTTTGTTCAAGGACGTATTTGCCCAACAAGTCCCTTACCTCGTCTATATTGTGCTTAGTGTACTCAGGGACATGTGGCGTGTTGATTGAATACTGCGGATAAAACAAATAAAAGACATCGATCAGTAGGGTAACAACAGTATAGGCATATCATACATAATTAGCAACATCGATCATATATATATAGCAGAAAAGATATCAGCTCTAATGAAAAAAAGTAAATAATAGCTACATTAAACTACTAACTCTTTCTGGAATGCTGATATATCTTCGCCTAATAATCTCCAACATGAAACGACAAACGTAGTATCCACATTGGATGCTATCCGGCTGTTTAGGGACCTATTATTACATAATAAACGAAGAGACGAGAAGGCAATTACCAATTAGTTTAATGCGTAATTAAAAAAGACAGATGTATATGCGTAATTAGTTTAATGCACTTAATTATTAAGGTATTGTATTTGCGCGTACGTACCCCTGTTATCGTAATAAAAGTAGGGCCATCATCAGAATATTCTGTCGGTTGATTGTCGGTTGCTCTTTTCTTCTCAAAGGCCCTTTAAAAAAGGAAAGAGGCCGAAAGTCACATAAACTTACTTAATAATAATAAATGAAACTTAATATTATATGTGCCAAATCATCATCAGTATTATAAACTTACTTAATAATCAACATCTTAAAGGTCTCGGATTGTTGTCTATGCAAAGAGTCCAACCAAAATACTTTCTTCGTGGTCGGATTGATCGCTGCTAGCACCCAATGTCTCCTAGAGATCGAGAGACACATCATTATTAACAAGCACAACATGCATCATAACCAAACATATAAAACTGCAATTGTATTTGGAATCGTAATATTAATTATATATTACCCGGCTTCATTATAAGGGGCAAAAATGAGCTTATTGTTTTTCGCCAATTCCCCAGCAATATAATTTACACGTTCTTCATACGAAAACATCTCGATATGCATAGATAAAACATTTGGGCACATGAATCCGTATTGAGGAAGTGGATTATTGGTCTCGGGGATCACAACCGAGTTCAAGTACCTACATGACGGTTTTAATTCCGATATTAAAAACACTATATCTTAGTCAGAATATTAGAATACTGCATGATTTAATTTATTAAGAAACTTACTTCATCCAAACATATAGGTGTTGGACATCAATCTCGTCAAGGCCAGCCCAAACGGCTAGCGTTTCCCAATCCAGCATTGCTTGGCGTTCTACCCCTACAATATCATTCTCGAGCGGAATAACTATTAATTGCTCGCTTGCTATGCGTCTCTCAGCCTCCTTATAAAGCTCCAGCATCGCCACCGTTCGTACTTTTTCCATGTAAACGTTCCCATGAAATTTAGTACTGGATAGACTCCTGACCTCTTTCAGCTTGGGGAAATGATGCGGTGTGCTACCTTTCACAACCTACATGTGGCTAACTAAATTAAGTTGCTCTTTCAATGATGAGGCGATAGTAGAACTTAAAATATAAAGAGAGTTGATTAAATACCTCATCAAGTTGTTGTATTGACGAGGTAGTAGAAAGATTATTGTCTATCGAGTTAGACTTATCCATGTTTTTTGTCACCTACAAAACAAAAATAAAACATATAAATTTCACTATTTATGAAGGTGGTGAACAAAGACAAAAGGCGGGTTAAATTAGATGTATTTTTCTAACCCCGGCTACATTCTGTTGAATTTTACGATCACGAGCCAAGAAAATGTGGCTTTCAGGCCATTGGACAAAACCTTTAACCGCATCTGCCAGAATTTGAAGGTCGTCGCGGACTGGGACGAGCAGTTTACGGGTTCCATAGCCCTTCACGACTCCCACTATCCCCACTTTTGAATGCTTCGGCAAGAGTGGTTCGCCATGAACCAAGATGGTTTCCGCTGAGTCCTTGGGCTTTGGGTATACGAAACCCCGGGCAACAATCACATCCTCTTTGAATGAAGGGTCGGCGAGAAGAACAAATACCCGCTGTTTTGTGGCCTGAAGAATACACATTATTTACTAAATACCAAAATATAATAGATATCATAAATGATCTATATTGAGTATATAATGTAAAGTTAGTTACAAGTATTTATTGTTGGTGGGTAGGCTATTATACTTGAACATGTCCAGACCAGATTTAGCACTGACAGCATATACTAACTTCTTATATTCTACATACCTCCTTATTGTCACCCGTCTTCTCAGCCGGCTCCTCAAGTTGCGTCCCCTTTTCAGAGTTATTTACCTTATAAAATTAATTAACCAATCAAAGGCATGCAATGGCTGCTGGAAAGAACAAATGCAGAGGTTCAAAATGGTTAAGTCGTATTTACCTTATCGGCTTGAGGTATCAAAACCTCAGCAGCATTAGGTACCTCACCCGTCTCCTCAAGTTGCGTCCCCTTTTCCGACTCATTTACCTAATAAAATAAACCAATCAAAGGCATGGCTGCTAGAAAGAACAAATGCAGAAAAAAAAAATCATATTTACCTTATCGGCTTGAGGTATTAAAACCTCGACAGCAGTAGGTACCTCACCCATCTTCTCAGCCGTCTCCTCATGTATTGGCAAGGTAGTAGTGTCTGCCTCTTGACAAATCTGTTGCACTACCTCACCCTTTTTAATGACATCCTCCATCATCTTCAATTCTTCTTCGGAAGGCTTGCCTCCAGAATTCATCTTCAGTATCACGGAGGCCAATAACTGAACCTGCACGCCCAAAATGTAGAATCAGCAATTTGTTAAAACAATAACATGTGAATTTTAAATGACAATAACAAATGGTATACGTACCATGTCAGCCTTCCCCTTATTTTTCTTCTTCTTGTTCGAGCTAGTTGTCCCATAATATTTCGTGACTCCGACATGTAATGGGACGCCCCTCAATCGACCTGGATGCTCGGGACGGCCGATCGCTCTAGCAAGAACGTCGTCACGACCACTCGGAGTGAATTTCCCTTCCGCAACCTCCTTCAGAACATTCTCCTATAATATATTAAATAAACTTAATTTAATTTTTGTTACTAAAATAAATAGATAGTTAGACATACAAGAATTGAACAATAAAGTTATTAAAAACCCGTCTTAATAAAAATAATACTTACTATGTTGGCCAAGACTTCCTGATCATATTCGTTACATGTTCGGGATCCTTTAGGCGTGTGCCCTTCTTTATAAGTTACGTGCCGATTCAAGTCGGTCACACCTTTTGACACCTACACGTTAACTCAAAAATAATATATGTATACATGTATATCAAGTCCAAGTATGATTAAAAAAATCTAATATATAGATGCTACTTACGAGATTTTCTTCTATCAATCTGTAACCGCCTCGAGAACCATAATATACCCCCCGCTTCTGTGAGATGTTAGCACGATTTCTGGCGCTAACGCTCTTCAAATCATATAAAATCGCAAGTAGATGAGACAATTAGAAAATTATAGATACAAGTAGAGTTTTAGAAAAATGTAACCTGAAACTTTTAGAAAAATGTAACCTTAAGTAGAGTTTTACAAAAATGTAAACATATGACATGGATACTTAACCTGAAACTTTTCAGTAGCTCGTTTCGCCTTATAATTATCCCATTGTTGCTGAGTGATGTGGGGGTACTTTGTCGGTGGGCTCTTATGCATCTGCCCCGTCTCCTTGTCCACATACAAGTGTAATTTGGCAAGGTCACACCTCCACTGCCTTAAGACTGCCGCTGCCTTACGTAATAGATACTTATCATGGCAGTCTGGAATATCGAAAGCTTCCTGCATCATCATCATATATACTAATAAGCGGCTGTCTAATATCATACCTTTACACGAACCTTTATACGGCTTCCTGCCTTATGTAATAGTAACTTATGCAAAATAAAATGGTGTTTAGCTAAAGATATTATCATACCTTTATACGTTTCAAGAGTAAGTTCTGCAATGAAGGATTTATATTCCTGAAATCATCTAAATCTATAGGCACAAACTGTTTGGTTGTAACTCCAATCCAAGTGGCTAAATGGCTAGCATTTGGACCAGTAGGAACACCTTTCACACTCCATTTTATTTCCATCGGCGTTTTTGCCGCTATAGCTGCAAGGGCTGCAGAGCACTTCGAAGCACCCCTCTCACCAGGCTTATCCCCCTTATCATTGTTTTCTACTCTTTTCCGTTTTTCACCCATGATAATCCTAAGACACTAAGACCTTCAAAAGAAATGAAATAGTAACGGAACAGAGTCATGCATACAACGATTCTAAAACCCTAAGACCTTGAAATGAATGAAATAGTAACTGAACAAATAAAGAGTCATGCAGAGATTCTAAAACTCTAAAAACTTAGAAAGGAATGAAACTAGATGATAAAGAGAACGATAAATAGAAAATGAAAACAAAAAGATGAACTTCAATCTTAAAACCCTAAAGACGAAACACAAAAATTACCTGATAAAGAAAATGAGAACAGGGTGATGATAAAGAGAACAGGATGATGATCACGAGTACGAGGAGGATGATGATGATAATAAACAAAAAGATTTGTGTTGTAAACGAGGATGATTGTAAACGAGGAGGATGATGATGATAATGTACGTGTGTAAAATTTACTCTATAGGATTGTAAATTATTTTTTATTAAGAGAAACTAAAGGGTTTATTAAGAGAAACTATTGACAACGGTTATCCTACAAACCACCGTTGTTATAGAGTAATAACAACGGTTAAATCACACCCGTTGTAGAAAGTAATAACACTAAGACAACGGTTTATTTATTATAACCCGTTGTTGAAAGTAATAACAACGGTGAAATTCTAAAACACCGTTTTTATAGATTATGTATATTTTTTTTTAATTTTTCAGATACGCGCGCGCGGTATTAAAATTTGAGGCACGAAATAAACTCATTAACTTTGCTCTAAATTAATTTATTTAACTTTGCTCTAAATTTAATTTAATTTATTTTACTTTGCTCTAAATTTTATATTATAGGCGTAAGTTACGTTTAATTATTAGCTCGGATCGGGTTTGGCCTGGGAATCAATTCCAATCGGGTTAGATTCGGCGGGTTTGTAATTAATAACTTTATCGATCGGGTTAGTTATTAATTATTTTTAGTTTTTGGTTCAATTACTATCGAAGCGAGCTGATGAGGGTCCTTTCGGCTTTCAATTCGTGCCTGTTTCGGGAATGATTATAATTGGGCGGGTCGTCGATAATTTCCGGGTCAAGCGGATGTGGTATATATATATCGAGTCTAGATAGGGATCCTCGAATCGGGTCATTTTCTTTTTAATTAAGGAACTGGTTATTATAATTATCATGCATCACTAGTTAACCTGAAACTGATCGATCGGGTGGCCAGGCCAGCAGTTACGGATCGGGCAATCCGGAGCAATAGCTACTATCTTCGGGTCGATCGCTTTTGGGCCGGGTCGGGGGCACGTGTCATTATTAATTACCTCGTATATATATATGTACTACTTATTGCAATAATATTGATGATAATTAATATAATATTGATGATGATATATATATATATAATAATTAAATGATGATGACTTCCGGATCTCTAATTAACGACGATCGTACTACAATTTGCAATAATAACAGATTCATCAATGCACATACATGCAATTCAAGTAAGTATTATATATACACGTACGTCAATGCAATGTTTCCCAAATTAAATAATAATGATATATATATATATATATATATATATATATATATATATATATATATATATATGCTCAAATTAATTAAAAAGAACGGTTTATTGCTTTTTTACCACCTATTATATATAATATATATATATATATTATATTATTGTGTATGTATGTATGTACATACGTTTTATCAACAAATAAATGGTTATTATTAATAATAATAGGCCATATTCCGATCAGGTAGTTAGATTCGTCGGGCCGTTTTTGCATCACAAACCTGAAACTGTCCGACCCAAAATTAATTAGCTAGCATCGGGTTATTTAATTTAATTCGATAGAAATCATTATTTATTATCCGCGTGATGATTATTAAGTATCATTTTCGGGTCGGATCACTTTTAATTATTAAGTATCATTATTAGTATACGTGTGTTACTTCAAAAGAACCCTAAACCCTAAACCCTAAACCCTAAACCCTAAACCCTAAACCCTAAACCCTAAACCCTAAACCCTAAACCCTTTTTTATATACTTCTATATATACATCAAAATATTGAACATCAATTCAAACACTTTAAACAACATTCTTTCTCATTGATTTCATTAGGAATAACATAGATTTTATAATAAAGTACATTACATTCATCCGACATCAAATAAATAAAGATGTTAAATAATCCGGAACAATTCCGGTTAAGAGTAAAAAGCTTTTCTCACACTGCCACCAACAATTCGGAACAATATTGATGATACTGATGACTTCCGGATCATTAACCTCGTATTTTGCAATAACAGATTCAATGCCTGCAAGTACACGTCTTGCATGTGGAGATAAGGTAGGACGGGTACAGCTCAACATATCTCTTGCGGCATCCAACCTCCGAGTATAAGGCCGACGTGGGTAGCCAGAGGACGATGATGATGACGACGCTTGGTTGACAAGTCGGACTGCTTCACGCCTCTTAATCCAATAATCCCTTCGATGTTCAATGGATCCTTTAATCAATGGGTGATGATCAGCGGGAACTACGGCAAGAGCCTCCTCCTCATCTGCAATCAATTTTGTAAGGGTCGTTTCATCGTTGGGAAGGTTAACTGCTGCCATTGATGATATTAATTTTAGGGTAGTTATGTAATATTTAAAGGAGGGGTTTTGAGGCTATATTTATAGAGGGGTTATGCTGTCATTGATGATGCTTTAATCAATGTTGGTTCTGCTGTTGTTTATTCACGGGTTTGGACTGCAATATCTTTTAATTAAAAATAATAATATTGAGCAATAACAACGGGTATTGGTTACAAACCCGTTGTTATTACTAACCACAACGGTTTTCGTGACCACAACCGTTGTGATAGAGTTACTGCATATTGCAGTAAGTGCATTGACTACATAGGAAATGTAACGTACTGCATATTCAAAACCCGTTGTTATTACTAACCACAACGGTTTTCGTGACCACAACCGTTGTGATAGAGTTACTGCATATTGCAGTAAATGCATTGACTACATAGGAAATGTAACGTACTGCATATTCACACATTTACTCAATCAATAACGTACTGCATGCATGTGAATGTATAGTCGTTTTGGGATTTGTAAATGAATGTGAATCAATGCCTTCATGTGAACCAATGCATGCATGTGAATAAATAACTCCAGTAAATAACTCTCTATAAATACAGCCTCAATACAAGCAGGTTATCAACCACATACAAAATTCCCAACTCTAATCAATAACATATTTGCTAAACCATACAAAATTTTCCAGCCTCAATACTAACATCAACCATACAAAATGTCTGGAACTTTTACTAAACCATATGCTTGCATCATGAAAGAAATGCCTTGTCATATTGAGGGTGGCTACGTTGTGTGTAAAAGTTACAAAAAACTCCGTGATACGCTTATTCGAAATGGCTATTTAATCAGGAAGATGTGGCCAAATTATCATCGCAGGCACTTTACAGGGGAACTCGTTTTCGAGTTTGGGATGTCGGATGCTCATCGTGCGTCCGCATTCAAACTGGCAAGAATGTTTGACAAGGCCGGGCATGGGCGAAAAGATTTTATTGAGAGCACGGACCACCAGCCTGGGCCATATCTATGGGTGGCTTCCGAACATGACCGTTACTGTTGGCCAAATGGGGTCGACCTCGTTGAAGTGACCCAGGTAGAGCAGTGGGAAGGGTTGGCTCTGGCCGAGGCTGACCCGATTGATGCATATGCTCTAGCGGTGGCAGCTATCCGGGAGATTTACCCGGACTCAATTTAATTTGTTGTTGTTGTTTGGTTGTAGTTGTTTGGTTGTTTGGTTGTTGTTGTTTGGTTGTAGTTGTTTGTTGTTGTTTTGGCGCCATTTGTGTGTGGCGCCGTTTGAACTTATTATTTAATAATATTAATGTTGATACGTTAATTTGTTTTTTGACTTAAGTTTAGAAGTAATTAAACTAATTCAATTCAAAGCTATTCAATCGATAAAGCAAAATTAGAATTGAATGACATTCAGGAAATGACATTCAGGAAATGACATTCACAAATTTGCTAATAAACGACATTGAATTGGTGAAAATAATAAACGACATTCAGGAAATGACATTCACAAATTCACAAATTCACAAATTCACAAATTCACAAATTCACAAATTCACAAATTCAAGAAATAGTTCACAAATTCACAAATTCAAAAATAATAAGGGAGATGATGACAGAAAAATGATCGCTTTGTGATAGAGTTTTTGTGTTGCAGTACAGTCGTATTATTAGTGTGTGTTTCCTATACTACAAATATTGACAACGGTTATCATAAACAAACCGTTGTGATAGAGTAATGACTACGGTTATAGTAGTCTACCCGTTGTAATTAGTAAACACTATGACAACGGTTTATGGTTAATAACCGTTGTTATTACTAACCACAACGGGTATATTTACAACAACCGTTGTTGTTGCTTACCTTTATTTTTTTTTTTAATTATAATTATAAGAGACAGCAATATCATAAGTACTATACACTGCAATAATAATCAGCAGAAACCAACAAAGACAGCAATATCATAAGCACTATACACTGCAATATCAGCAGAAACCAAAACATGGAGACTGTATAATGAATGACCAAAAGCTAAATAATTTGGGAATCTTCAACAATGACCAAAGCTAACAAAAACTAAAGACAATACCACCTCAGGATCGGGGACGTTTCTTGCCCGACATAGTTTCTTCGTTAACCCAAATACCTTCACCATGATCATCACGCATATAGATGCTTTCAATGTTATCATGATCAGTGTCAACATTGTCGAAATAAGATACAGTGGAAGAGTGATCCATTCCCTCAAACACGACATCCTGATCATTATCCCCATCATTATCGGGTGCACCCCGTCTACTCCTTATAGATAGTACAACAGACCATTTCTTATCCATAGGATCGGTGACATAGAACACTTGTTTAGCTTGGGATGCCATTATGAAAGGATCATCCTTATTATTGCCAACCTTATCCAAATTGACCAACGTAAATCCCATTTTATCCTTTCGAACACAATTGTTGTTGTTATCAACCCAGTTACATCGAAACAGAGGTATTGTGAAATCAATGTAATCTAATACCAATATTTCTTGAATAACACCATAATAAAGGCATTTTCCCCAAATAGGGTTTTTATCTTTTGAAGTAGCAAAGTGCATTGCCTCAAATTCAGAACTCACACCACTATTTTGCATTGTGCTCAACTCATCTTGCTCGCGGGTGTAAAAAGTATAACCATTAATAGCAAAACCGCTGAAAAAAGTGGCCCTGGCATTTGGACCTAACCCAAGACGTAGTAACCTAGGAGAGATGTCATCACCATACAAATTCTTATACTCCAAGACAACATTCCTAAACCACTCTCCAAATGTCTTCTTATGCTCGTTTGCAATCCACATCTCGCTCTTGTTTGGGTGATCGTATTTGAGCTCATCTTTGTGTTGTTGAATATAAGGTTGCACCTCATCTTCGTTGTTTAGCACATACGTATGTGCTAAATGTAACATGTCACGTGCCACAATTTTTTCAACCCGGCCCCTAATACCTTTTCCGGTCATCCAGTCACTATGACGATTCTTTGGAACGCCAATTAACTCCTCAGGGGAGAGATGAGCGTAACAATATGCAAGAGCTTCGTCTAATATAGCACGTTCAGCAATACAACCTTCTGGACGATACCGATTAGATGTATAGTCCTTGTAGACTTTCATCAATCTTTCGAAAGGATAATGGTATCTCAAGTACACGGGCCCAAGGTACAAAATCTCCCTAACCAAGTGAGTGGTCAGGTGAATCATGATAGTGAAGAAAGAGGGTGGAAAATACATTTCAAAATGACAAAGAGAGGTGACAACGAGGTTCTGCAATGAATCCGCATCATCAGGATCGATGACTTTATCGCATATGGACTGGAAGAAGAGACAGAATCTGGTAATAGCATATCGTACCTTTTCAGGTAAAATGGAGCGAATAGCCACGGATAGTAATTGTTGCATCAAAGTGTGGCAATCATGTGACTTTAACCCGGTGAGTTTTAGATCTTGCATCGACACAAGGCTTTTGATGTTGGACGAATAACAATGTGGCACTTTAATTCCATTCAAGCATGCACAAAACTCTTTTTTCTCATTCCGTGAAAGGGTATAAGCTGCTGGCGGTAAAAATGTACCATTACCTCTCTTCTGTGGTGCCAACTCTAGCCTAATACCCATCATTTGCATATCTTTCCTAGCTGCGGCGTTATCCTTTGTTTTACCGGGAACATTCAGGAGGGTATTGATAATATTATCACAGACATTTTTCTCAATGTGCATGAAATCGAGGCAATGCCTGACCTCGAGGTCAGGCCAATATGGAAGTTTATCAAAAAATATGGATCTTTTCTTATACACACGAGTAGACAATTTAGAGCCGTTCTTCTTCCCATATTTTATCTCAATATGCTTTACTTTCTGATAAACTTCATGCCCACTCAAAATTCTAGGAGGTTGACGATGTTCTTGACGGCCATTAAATGCTTTCTGCTGCTTGCGATAACAATGGTCAGGATCCAAGCCCCTCCTATTTCCCAAATACACATACTTATGAGAACACTTCAAGTATTCAGACTCGATATCCTCCCCACACAATGGACAAGCCTCTTTCCCATGCACCGTATGCCCAGAAAGGTCGCCATAAGCCGGATAGTCGGTTATTTTACACAATAACATCGCTCTCAAATTGAAAGTTTCATTCCTATATGCATCAAATACTTCTATCCGACTATCCCACAAAATTCGCAAATCATCTAAAAGAGGTTCCAAATAGACATCTATATTATTTCCAGGTTGTTTAGGGCCGGAAATTAACAACGACAACATCAAGTACTTTCTTTTCATGCACACATATTGAGGTAAGTTGTATATTGCCAACACTACTGGCCAAGTACTATGTTGGGTACTCATGTTTCCATGTGGGTTCATTCCATCAGTGGACAGCGCTAGACGTAAGTTTCTAGGTTCAATGCCGAACTCGAGATACTTAGCGTCGAACGATTTCCATTGCATACCATCTGCCGGGTGTCTTAGGTTCCCATCATTTATTCTTCCAGTTTCATGCCAAGTTAACATTTTTGAATCATTGCTATTCGCAAACATCCTTATGAATCTTGGTATCACTGGAAAATACCATAAAACCTTAGCCGGGATCCCTTCCTTATCCTTATAACGCCACTCAAAACAAACCGGACAATTGGTTAAGTTTTGATATAATTTTCGATACAATACGCAATCATTTGGACATGCATGTATTTTCTCATATTTCATACCCACCCCTCTAATTAGTTTGTTAGCCTCATACCATCTGGAAGCATGTCGTTTATCAAGGCTAATAAACTAGTGAAACATGTGTCACTAACCCCATTTGCCCCCTTGATATTATACAACTTCACCACAGCCGACATCTTTGTGTACTTACAACCAGGGTATAGAGGCTCTTCAGACTCACACAACTTCTTATACATGTTGTCAAGGTCATCCAAATTAATGTTTTCATCTTCAAAAGCATTTGATTCATCATCTTTTTCTTCATTATCTGTAGCCCCAACATTCAACTCGTCTGCTTCCAACTCAACATACTCGGCAAACTCGGGATCATCAGTTATCCTTTCGTATACCTCAAGATCATCTTCTTCAAAATTATTATCTTCCTCTAAGGATTCCCCATGAAAAATCCAACGGGTATAGGATCGACTAAAACTATACTTTTCTAGGTGAATTTTAACGTCCGGAATAGCCATATACCTAATATTACCACATCTTTCACAAGGGCATGGAATACTAGAAGAACCATTCCAATTGTTCGCAACGACTTCATAAAATTCAGCTAAACCATCCTTATAGTTTGGGTCACTCATATTCGCAGCATTCATCCAAGTTCGAGTCATTTATCTACATTCGTAGTATATATAGTAAGCCAAGTAATTCAGAAAATCCCACTAATTAAAACTAATTCAATAATAAGCCAACTAATTCAGAAAATGCAATGTATAAGGCAACTAATTCACAAATAAACGAAATTCAGGAAATCAATAAAGAAAAAATATTAGAATACCTGATTAATAAGAAATAGCAGACGGAGATGATGACAAAGAGACGATCAGGAAATCAATAAATTATTAGTGTTTGTGGTTTTGTGATGCAGTATAATCGCTTTGTGTTTGTGTTTTTGTGTTGCAGTACAGTATTATTAGTGTTCTGTGTTTTTTTTCATCTTTATTAAACGTATTGACAACGGTTATTATTCATATTCACCGTTGTTATTAGGTTACCTATTTACAACGGTTAACAAAGTTAAATCCGTTGTTACAACTAACAACAACGTACAACAAAAGCATATCCGTTGTTATTAATTTAAGCCAAATAATGCGCCAAATTAATAACACATTATAACAACGGGTTTTTCATACCCGTTGTTATTACTTTTCATTATATCGCGCTAAATTAATAACAACGGATATAGAATAACCTGTTGTTATTAGTAAATTTATTTACAACGGTTATTTTAGTTCACGCCGTTGTTAAAACTAATAACGACGTTCGAAAAACTAACACCGTTGTTATTAGGTTTAATAAAATTCCGCGGAAAAATAATTATCCATTCCACAACGGTTTTTCTTTATTTTCGTGAGTATGCGTTGTTGATGGGGCGTTGTTATTGCCTGTATTTGTAGTAGTGCTTCTTTTATATAAATGTCTTTATATTTGCATGCATGTTACATAGATCATTAAATACTAAATTAATAAGTAATTTAGTAACTAATTAGAGGAGTCTAATTAAGGTCTATGGACTTTCATGTGATATTAGAGCTAGCTTGTAGCATGCATTTTCATTTTGGACATTTTTATTAAAGTTATAAGATAACTAATAAATAAATAATTTAAGTTAAAATATGATTCTGACAAAAATATTTGGTGCATGTATACCTACTAAATGTAAAATATTTGTGGTCAAATTTCGTGATTTTAAGGATTAATTTGCTATTTATTTTGGTTTTTGGCGTTTAAACCGAGTTAACATACATTTTATGAGTTAAAAGTTTACTAAAAACAGTTGCATATTGATTCTGGCCATGAAATTTTAATATGATCTCAAATGCATGTCTTACATATTGTATGTAAAACTTTGTGACTTTTTATTAAGTATTATAATCTCATACGATAAAAGTCGATAATATGAGATTATAATGTTCATAAAACTGAAACGTCCTTTTCTGGTCATGACAATTTTTTGAACATTTTATATTCTAATTTTGATCATCATGGTGAAATTTCATAATTTGTTTCACTGTTTTACTATATTTAGTGATTTGTATTTGATAAAACCATTAAAAACAAAGTTATTTGTTCATAAAACTAATTTAAATTTTTGAGCAAATGTTTTTTATTTTTGGAGTTCATAGAAATGTTCCAGAATGTAAAAAAATTTTGGTTTCAAATTTTTATAATGTTTATATTTTATTTTGGGTTTATTTCATAATTGTTATGATTAAACCGTTATATTTAGCAAATGAAATCAAATCGATCTAATTAATGACCAAAAAAATTAGTAGGGACTAATTTTGAGTTCTAAAACAGTTTAGTTAATTAGTTTTAATTTAAATGAGATTTAAATGTTGATATTGATTTTTAATGGTTAAAAATCAATAAATCCCGTAAAATCGAGCTACAATGAGCATGAATGTGTTTAGGGCAATTTTGGCATGAATTTTGCAGCAATTTATTTTATTTATGGTTGAATGAATGAATGTCATTTATTTAATAATTTATGCAAATTTTGTACCTAGTATGGCCTAGTTATTTTTTATCGTTATTACCCGTAATGTAAGGGAATAACGGTTTGGTTGTAATTTTATTGCGATCTCGTATCGCCGGTTTGTATAATTTAATAATTTTATTTTATAGACTAAATGTATAATAGGAATTTGTATATTTGTATATTTGTAATTATTTTTATGAAGACCGGTGACTCCCTCAAGACGGTGACATTTTGGAAGGTGTTCCAAGTGAAGAGGCAAGGGACCAAGGAGTTGGTTTCCGAATTTGTAACTATCTAGTTAATTTTGATTAGCTAGATGGCCATACTAGGATTTTATTGTTGCTTGGTTGCTTGCTTTATTTCCGCTCATGCCAAAATCGTCACACATGCATTTTATTTACCGTTATTGTCAATTCAACGTTATTCACAATTCACCGACTTAGTTCGCTTATAGGGAATTAATAACAAAATTGACAAGACCTCTCACATAACTTAAAAATTGAGATTTAGCCTTACCAATTAGTAACACCTATGAACCCCGTGTTCATTAGGGATACCACGCTCGTGGGTCCCTTTTTACCTCGGGTAAGTAGGGTGATACGATCACAAGCTAAAATTGGATTGGACTCAACGAGATAAGCGTTATCTTGGGACTAGGAGATGGATTTAGTTGAAATCCGTCAACCAAGAGTTCTATGGGTAGAATTAGTCAAGTAATGACTTACCATTTCTAGATAAAAGTAGCATGCGATGACTATTTTTATTTAAAAGATGGGTCTTGGAATCATTTATATAATTTAGTGAGAGGTCATTATATGAATGCTAAACTTGTTAAAATGTTTTTCAAGTAAATTAACAATGAAAGCTAATATTTCTTTTTGTTGTAGGAACCAATATTCGCACAATATAAGTCATGGGAATACCGAAATCTGGGGGGTAAGACTCATGGTGAGATCCGTCATGGACACGTGTGTCCTAAAAGAGTGACGTAAGTAACCGTTGAATGGGAAATCAACGATCAAGGAGCGCCGCAATTATCAAGTTGATAGTAACGTGCTTTTCGTAATGGTCGAAGAGAGCCACCCAACGAAACAGCGCCTAGATCGTCCGCGGTGGTGATAGGCGCAATTATTGACCTTTATTAAGGTTTCTAATGAGTAAGAATGTATTGATTGTTAAATTCTCACCCAAACTCAAACTCAAATTGAGTTATATCTCAATGCATATCGATATTACGAGGATAAGTCGATGTTTTCGCAAAAGCCCCTCAAATTTCCAATGCAAAGGCATTGGGAAAACGCAAATTGCCCTAAATTATTGAAAGACAAGAAAGAAGGGTGTGTGACAAGTCAGTAAAATCTTTTCATCACTCTATATGGAATAGGATATTAAATTATCTAGACATCTCTTTGGTATTTGATACCGGTTGTGGTTCTACCTCTTAACATGTACAGGGGCTGAGGGGTGCGCAAGCACAGCAAGGGTGACGTGGACCTGCCGGCAGGGAAATGGAGCTAAGGTTGGGTAGCATAGTTTCCGTGGGCACCTACTTATCCTTTTGACTAAGGTTTAGAGTGGTATTTAAATAATTGCTATTATGTTCCAACTCTTACCAAGAACATTATCTCCATTTCCGTGGTAGACATGGAAGGTTTTTCTTTTTGCATTAAGAACAACTGTTGTACTTTTGCTTTTAATGAAATGGTTTATGGCGAGGCCATTTCTATTGGAGGTATTTATGTTCTAGATATTGCAAAAGAGGTCTATCATTTAGAAAACAAGAAGCTCAAAACAAGTGAACCTAATCAATCATACCTTTGGCATTGTCGTTTAGGGCACATAAACGAACGACGCATAAAGAGACTTGTTTCATCTAAAGTACTCAAACCATTCGATTACGAATCTTATGGTGTATGTGAATCTTGTCTTCTAGGCAAGATGACTCGTGCTCCTTTTACGGGAAAAGGGACACGAGCAAGTGAAGTATTAGGACTTATACATACGGATGTATGCGGTCCAATGACTATCCAAGCTAGAGGTGGTTATCACTACTTCAGACTTTTACCGATCAAATGAGTAGATACGGATATGTCTACTTGATGAGGCATAAAAGTGATGCTTTTGAAAAATTCAAAGAATTTCAAAATGAAGTAGAAAACCAATTGAATAAAAAGATTAAAGCCCTACGATCCGATCGTGGTGGTGAATACTTGAACAATGAATTTGATTCTCACCTAAAAGATTGTGGTATAGTATCACAATGGACTCCTCCTGGGACACCTCAATTAAATGGTGTGTCCGAAAGGAGAAATCGAACTTTATTAGATATGGTTCGATCTATGATCAGTCTGACAGAGCTTCCTGATTATTTTTGGGGTTTTGCTATCTTATCTGCTATATTTTCACTAAATCGAAGCCCGACTAAAGCGGCAAACAAGACTGCACATGAGATATGGACAGGGAAAGTCCCTTATTTGTCGTTTATGAGAATTTGGGGATGCGCGGCTTTTGTTAAGAATAAGTCTGACGATAAACTCGCACCCAAATCTGACAAATGTATGTTTGTAGGATATCCAAAGGAATCATGTGCTTATTACTTCTACAATAAACACGAGGACAAAGTGTTTGTGTCTCGTGATGCAGTCTTTTTAGAAAATGAGTTTATTTCTAAAAGACAGAGTGGGAGAAAATTTGAACTTGATGAAGTCCAAGAGCCACAAACCGAAAAGGACGACGAGGAAAACGTTCCCTCTTCGTCTGACACGGTTATTATTCCTTCGGAACCTAGGAGATCAAGCAGAATTAGTCATCAACCTGATAGATACCTTGGTATTATAGAGGAAGGTGATGACTATAATGTGTTACTTTTTGAAAGTAACGAACCTACTACCTACAAAGCAGCCATTTCAAGTCCCGACTCAAAGCTATGGCTGGAAGCCATGCAATCCGAAATGGATTCTATGTACGACAATCAAGTATGGGACTTGGTTGATTTACCTAAGGAGGTAAGACCTCTTCAATGTAAGTGGATCTACAAGATCAAAAGTGGCATAGATAAACATAATGATGTTTACAAAGCTAGATTGGTGGCAAAAGGTTTCGTCCAAGTTCATGGTCTTCACTATGACGAAACCTTCGCCCCCGTCGCCATGCTTCGATCCATAAGGATTATCTTAGCGGTTGCCGCATTTAATAATTATGAGATTTTGCAAATGGATGTCAAAACCGCATTCTTAAATGGGATTCTAGAAGAGGAAGTGTACATGACACAACCCGAAGGTTTTGTGGATCCATCAAACCCTAAGAAGGTATGCAAACTTAAGAGATCCATTTATGGTCTTAAACAAGCATCCAGGAGTTGGAATCATCGTTTCGATCATGTAATTAAACAAAATGGCTTCACTCGAAGTGTCGAGGAACCATGTTTATACATGAAGTTTAGTGGGAGTAAAGTAACTTTTCTAGTCTTGTATGTAGATGACATACTACGCATTGGGAATGATATTCCAATGCTCACTTCTGTGAAGGAGTGGCTAGGGATACATTTCCAAATGAAAGACTTATGAGAGGCCCAGCGCATCTTAGGTATCCGGATCTATAGGGATAGATCTAAAAGGATACTAGCATTAAGTCTGGAAACTTATATTGATAAGATTCTTGATCGGTTCAACATGAAAGACTCTAAGAGAGGCTTTCTTCCTATGGGAAGTGGGATCACTTTGAGCAAGTCAGAGTGCCCTACAAAACCCGAAGAGATTGAACGCGTGAAATTGATCCCTGACGCATCTGATGTTGGATCAATCATGTATGCTATGATGTGTACTCGTCCCGATGTTGCATATGTTTTGAGCATGACAAGTCGTTACCAAACAAATCCAGGTGAGAGTCACTGGATAGTCGTAAAGAACATCCTTAAGTACTTGAGAAGGACCAAGGATTCGTTCTTAGTGTTTTGAGGCGAGACTGAGTTACGTGTAAAGGGTTACACAGATGCCAGTTTCCAAACAGATAGGGATGATATCAAATCCCAATCCGGCTACGTTTATATGATGAATGGAGGAGCTGTTTGCTGGAAGAGTTTCAAGCAAAGCGTTACAGCGGATTCTACAACAGAAGTAGAGTACCTTGCAGCGTCTGAAGCTGCAAAGGAAGCTGTACGGATTCTGCAATTTTTGGAAGGACTAACAGTAGTCCCTGCTGCCAAAGATCCTCTCACGATTTATTGTGATAACAGTGGGGCTATTTTTCAAGCAAAAGAGCCCAAGTTTAGTAATAAATCTAGACATGTACTTAGGAAATATCATATAATTAGAGATTACATGGACAGAAAGGAAATTGACATTTGTAAGGTTGGGAAAGATGACAACATTGCTGATCCTTTAACCAAGCCTTTATCAAAGGCTAAGCATGATGGTCATGTCGTCACAATGGGATTGAGACGTGTACCAGAATTCCTTTAGATTATGTAATATGGAATAATTGAATGTTGTTTTAATTATTTCATATATGATAATTGCATTCATTGTTCGAGTTTCATTATAAACTCTTTTATTTAGTTTGACTAAATTTAATACTTTGTTTATCCGAATAGATTGTAAGACAATGTTGGACCCTATTCAAGTGAATAGGACGAACTTAGTATTTTGTCCCTAGTCACTCAATGAGGTCACGTCTCGAAGTGACTAGATTGTAAGTCGATCGATGGTTCAGCACCATGGGGTCATGGAGATGACTGGTCGTTTACATAGACAGAGTGTATGACACTCTGTCGGACAGTGACATTTGTAGAGACCTTTAAATCAATTATTTGATGCCTGGTCGTGGCAGGGTCTTCTATCGTATTCCTATGAGTCGATTCTTTTAACTGGCGACCGTCTATCTGAGTCGGTGCAGTTTCCGATTGGTTTTGGTTGATGTTCTAGGTCGTGCCGTAAAAAGAGGCCGATGGACATCTTCTAGATCATGGTGATCTGCATCATACAGAGTAGATGAATCAACAGGAATTGTCCACCCACGTTGGGTACAAACATCTTAAGGCCACTCGAGGAGAAGTTATTTAAAATGCGTGGCCACGCTCGGAAAGAGATCTATGGTAGATTTTCCGGTCACACAGTTACTCTCCCTATCGAGAAAACCCCTCTAGGTATAATCAATCGCAAGTGCGACCTGAAAGATACCTTGCGTTGAGTGGGAGATGTGATAAAGAGACAAGAGAATTGGTGACACACACTTGTGTCAGACAAGTGGGAGATTGTTGGAGTAGGTGTCCTCCACAATAGTGCGCCACATAATAAATCTCATTTAAGGAATATAATTGGGATATTTATTGACTATATATATGATTAGTCAGTTGATTAACGTAAATCAATAACGGTTGGCTGACTAGAGTTTGACGTTATTATCGTATGACGGCGGTAATCAACTGATCCCTTTAGGTCACACCTATAGGATGAGACCCAAATAGAATACTAATTATTTGTATACGATACAGTTTAATTAGAGCATTACATATACTTCAATAAGAATGAGAGTTAATTGTTAGAAATTGAGTTAAGAACTCAAATTCGATTAAGTTTATTTTTCAATTATGCGATAATTGACTAATAATTTATATCTTATTTTAATACGATTAAATAAGATTTAACTTAGTAATTAATCGTTAAATTACTAAATTAGTTGAGGTTTTGAGATAGAGGTAATTAGTTAATTATATTTACAAGGAGTTGTAAAATAAATTAACTAAGCATTGTGTGACCCATTATATATTGATATAATGGTAAATATTACTTAAAATGTTAAGTACATATGATTTATTTAATTGAGTCTTATAATTGTT
>JAIUZE010047127.1:0-18662 GCA_022085475.1 Heliosperma pusillum | reverse complement strand
CCCCGAGTAAATATTGTATGACGATGTTATAATGAATGATCCATATGCTTTGATAACGTTATTATGAGGTATTCTACTTATGCTTATCATGATATGTACGTATGTATGTTTTTATTTGTTTCTATACTTGTCTATATGCGTTTTGTTGAGATATGGCTGGGAGAACCCGGAGTTACTCCCCATTGACTGTGGCATTCATGTTTTATATGAATGAACAGGTTGATTGATGATGATGCTATTTTTTTGGGGTTCATGAGTGAGGTAGCGGGCGTTGGCCTTAGACGATTTACCTTGATGTTCGATGCTAGTTTACTAGACATTTATTTTAAACTTGATTACGTTTTAAGAGACTATGTCTCTGTTATTGTATTTGTACCTTGATATCGTTTCATTTGACTTTCCTCGTATTGTTGGCATGTAAAAAGGTTTTTAAAATCCCGTACTTTCCGCAATTTATGCATTCTTATTTGTTTTAAATTTCCGTGTTTTTCGAGGATTGTCACGGAAGGTGAGTTTTGTAGAAGAGTCGTATTAAGGATCTCGAGATGATTGTTTCTTCTATAAACTCTTAGAGAGTTTTATGAAAATCTTGTATCTTTCCTTCTCTCTCCCTCTCGAGTATTTGTATATACTATCGCTGCCTCGACCTTTGCTTAAGTTTGAAAACTTTCGTCGTAATCTTTTACCCCGAATGTTTACCCTATTTATACAAAAGGTTTTCATAACCGTTTTCCCAGAATGTTTATTGTTTTTATACAAAAGGTTTTGATTTCTATAAAAAAAAATGTTATCCTGGAAATGTTGAATATTTTTTAGATGTAATTTTTGAACTTTTAACTTCGCCTTTGGTTTTACTCTTATTTAGTGTTTCAGCTTGGTTTTGTTTCGAAATATCTTAAAACACGTTCGAAAATAATTCAGAATTTGTTTCAAATAATGTTTTTCGATATCTCGAAAAACATTCAACGTGATATTGCACTTACAAATTTAAATTATTACAAATTTTCTCACTGTTTTTCGAATTTCGACGTTGGTTGGATGCCACCAAGATAAATCTCATTGAACACGTCTAATGATTGGTTCTATACTTGCTAACGTTTGGTTTATAGGTTTAATTTTTCTAATGTTGACTTGCCTTTGTATTAAACAACAGAGTTTTCCTTCACAACAGATTTTCTCTCGTTTCATGAGATAAGACAAATAATTTCTAATAGTATAATTTTGGAAAACTTCTTTAGCGATTGTTTTAATCTCAACAACGATTTATTTTCGGATCCCTTTGTCAGCTGATTGTTTTGAAAAGTCTTTGCACTTTGGGTCCTATTGTTTTTTCCCTTCACATTTCGAGGATGAAACTTTTTTTTAGTGGGGGAGGTTGTAACATCCGCGATATTTCTGATTTAAAATCCGTATAATTATTCTTTATGCGATTTAAGTTGAAAGGTTTCGGAAAATACTCCAAAACAAATCCTTTTGCATTCATATTGATATCTCATTTATTTAATTTTATTTATGAGATTTTAATTTTTATTATTTGATTTACGATTCTGATTTAATTAATTAATTATTTTTGTTCTAAGTCGATTTTTAGTCCAATTTCATTTACGGGGCGACTTTTATATAAACGACCATTTTTATTCCATTCAAAAAATCCCTTTGGGTCGTTGGTTCGTATGATATAGCTTTGGTCACACCTTTTCTTTTTTATTAATTTATTGATCATTGATAAAATTCTTACACTTATATAAATTTAGAAATATTTCAAAAAAAATATATAGACTTGGTTATGGTGGTTGTTGTTTGGCCGTCTATTGTGAGCTTATAAAGGGATTATTATTGCTCTTTTTAATAATTCCGTGACACTCCGCGATTTGGAAATAAAGTATGTAACAACCCGAAAAGTACCCTATTTTTCTAGTAAAAATATTTTACGGATACTTTTCAGCAAAGTTAAGTTTTAAAATAGAATTTATTGTTTCGAGTCGTATTTGGAAATTCCGAGTTCGTATTTGGAATTTCTGCGAGACTTCATGAGAATCCCGTTTTAAAGTCATCTTTGACTTTTCTTGACTTTTAAGTCGTCTTTGACTTTTCTTGACTTTTTAAGTCGTCATTGACTTTTCTTGACTTTTAAGTCGTCATTAACTTTTCTTGACTTTTAAGTCATCATTGACTTTTCTTGACTTTTAAGTCGACTTTGACTTTCGTTGACTTTTCCCGACTCACCTCGTAATTTTAAAGACCGAAATTATATTTGAAAAATAATAAAATTAATTTATTTTTATTAATATTTATTTGAATTTATGATAATTTAATATAATTATTTTGAATTTATTCGGGATTAAAGAATAACTTTTACGGTTTAATCCCGAACGTCATTTAACTATTCCCGAATCAACTTAAATCCCGAAACAAACCCGAAACTCGACTTTGGCATGAGTCACACGCCCCATGTCATCTTTTTCCACTCACTTTAGATATTTTCATTCTTTCGATTAAACTAATACAAATATCTAAGATATTTGTTACTTTATCGATCCGTCATTGTAAATTACGCAAATCGCTTGAAAAACAGACCCGATTCTTCATGAACCACACGGCTCTCCTTCCTCTCTTAGGCCTTGATATTTTCTTTCTTTTCATTACAATAACATAATATCTAGATATTTGGTTTAATTAATTTAATATCTAATTATATTTAATCAATTACCCTAATATATTTATTAAACCGAGTCAATTCCGTAACAACAATTTCAAAACCCGACTCCATATTTCCTCTATATGTACACGGCCCAACCACTCACCATTACTCACTAACTACCTTTCATTTTACAATAAATCAACTTAAGATCTAATTAATACTTTCTTTAATCGTTCTTCATCGTTCTTCGTCGTTCTTGAGCAAAATCGTCATAAAACCTTCATTTCTTATTCAAATCCGTCCTAACTTATATTTCTAGAATCTCCTCTTCGCTCTCCATCTTCAAGTACGGTTTATTTTCAATTCCTACAAAATCGTTTTCAACACTTTAATTATGGAAAATCAAGTTTTAATTCTAATAATATTATTCTTGTCATTTCTTATAGGGGAAGATTTTGAAGACGAGTTTGGTGACTCGTATATTTTAGGAGAAGACTAGAAGACGGGTTTCTTGTTTCTTTAGTTCTTATTTTGGTGCTAATTGATTTTTGTGCTAGCTAAGGTAACGATTCCGAGTTACTCGACGAATAAATGTTACATATCTTTTGTTTTTGTTCATATTATTGTTATTTATGATTGTTGGTAATAACATGATAAGTAGTAATGATTTGTATGTTGTATGGAACTTTTATGACATGTTTTGGTTTTTGACATATTTGAATGATTTGTTTATAATCATGATTTTGTATGGATGATTGTTAAAATGGTTGTTTGTTAATTAAAACATGTTAGGAATAATTTAGAGTTGTTGTTGGTGTTGGCCGGTTATGGGGGCTGTTTTGGTGGCTGGAAAACCGGGCCAAACCAGGCCGGTTCAGGCCGGTTCAGACCCGGTCCAGCCCGGTCTGGTTGGTCCGTGTTTTGGTTCTTTGGGTTTTGTCGATACTTGATTGTTTTGTGGTTGTTTTGACGGGTTTTAAATATGTTAAGCATGCGGGAAATATTAAGAAACGGTTTTTAGAAAAGATAACCAAAACCGGTCCAAAATGAACCGTGGGTCCCCTTGGACTTGTGACGGTTTTTAAGTATTGTTATTTTATCGTGTTTTGTAATATTTAGCAAGTGGGAAATTTTAATAAGTAAATTATTTAATTAAAAGGTTTTTCATAAAATTATTATTTCTCACATGTTAGAAATTATAATACGAGATTGTAGTTTAATTTGATGTCCTTTAAGTCAAGCGGG
The DNA here is from genome assembly GCA_022085475.1 of Heliosperma pusillum. NCBI lineage: Eukaryota > Viridiplantae > Streptophyta > Magnoliopsida > Caryophyllales > Caryophyllaceae > Heliosperma > Heliosperma pusillum. The sequence goes on along the minus strand of JAIUZE010047127.1, from coordinate 14,776 downwards.
TTTTTGGTAAGAATTAATAATTCACATGTTAGAAATAGAATGAAATAACATGAAATGATTGTGATATTCTTATTTTCAAGCCTCGAGGGCTAAGACTCTGTTTCTAGCCGGTTTGACCAAACGGGTTTGGTCAAACTAAGATCTAGTCAGCCCCGTTTTGACTGATGACCCGTCGCGGGACTCGGGTCGGGGATTTGTCTTCAGGTAAGGTTTTATTTAATGAATGAATGAATGAGCCTTAATAGATATGAGGCGATATGATATTTGAATATGATTTATATGAAATTAGTCACATGATAGGAAGTTTTCCGTGACTGTTTGGTTGTATGATATGTGTCGTGTTGACTAAGTACCCATAGAGAATTATGAGTATATGGCGTCTTGACCATTCTAATTCTAAATGAGTATCTTGGACCATGACATTGATAGGCCTTACTATCTTTAACGAGTATATGTTCACTGCTTGATAGCTTTTTTGTCCCGGCTTGGTGGGTTTATATCCAAGTCGGGGTATGGCTGCCATTGCTTCCACTTTGGGGAATGAGCCAGCTTAATACTCGCCAACCCTTTGGTGGATCTCCTTAGGGATACTCATGTGATGAGTATTGGGTGCGATGGATCTTCGCATTTCTCTAGGTCTGCGCAGTCTAGGTTTAGGGTAGAGTTGTATCTTGGCCATGTTATTAGGGTAACCTCTGAGCTAAGATATGTGCTTTGGATCTGGGCCATGTTTTAAAGGTAACCGCTAAGCCTAGATGTGTGCTTTGTATTTTGGCCATGTTATTAGGGTAACCGCTGAGCCTAAATATAGAAGTATATCCTACCTCGTGGTATAGACTCGAGTTACAGAAGTCTTCTATTGACTGTCCTAAGAACTTATGCATGTTTCTAGACGTATTGGTCTTTCATGTTTGATGATTCTATGAATCTTAGAAGGTGAGATGCAAGCTGGCTAAGGTTGATAGAGTTTGGATTACCGGTTGTTAACTGATTCACATGATAGTTTGCATGAGTAGCTTAGCCTTCACATGCTAGGTTATATGTTAGTTATTTGTTTCATAACATGATAAGCATATCGTATATGTTAAGGTTTTGTATTTTCCATATACATTGCTTTTATGTTATTCATGTTTTTTATTAAACTCGACATTTCGTGGCTGAGAGAACTCGGAGTTACTCCCCACTGACTGTGGCTTCCGTGTTTATATTTTAATGCGGTTGGCAGGTTTGTGATGCATACTTGGGTACATTGACGAGCTAGCGAGTGAAGTATTACCTTGGACCTATATTCGGTTCTTAGGATTGTATTATATTATACACCCTTTTATTTCCGTATTTATACGGGAAACATGTCTTCCGTTTTGGATACTTCTTTTGTATAATATTATTTCCTTTTTGTTATGAACCTTTTTATTTAAGACACCCTTGTTATGTATTATCATCTTTTATTTAGTTAAATTATTTTTTTTCTTTCCGCAAATTTGAGGGTGTCACAACTTGAGAATGGACTCACTAAAGTCCACTTGAAAAATGGTCCTCTTATTCATTGAACTTGTTTTAATTTTGGCACATCCTATGACCATGTTTGGACTCGAATATTACGTATTTCATGCACGTAGGAGGTTTTTTCATGCACATAGACTAATTTTTAATGCATGTAAAAGGCAATTATTTGAGGAACTTGAGAAATAGGATTAATTTATGTAGGGAACAATTAACTAAAAGTGATTAATTGATGAAGCTTGGGCTATATTAATACACAAATTGTTTGACTATTTGATTTGTGCCACGAAGATGTTTGGATTGATGGCATGAATAAAGAAGGTGGTGGGGCGGCAGGGATTATGAAGTGATGGGGCGGAGATTGTTGACTTCGCAGCAATGCACGCGCTTGACGATGAGAGTATTAGTATTGGGCCAGTCATAATTTAGGGTCAGTTTTGAATCCTTGTTTCCGCTTGTCGAGACATGATGGTCATATTTAGAATGAAAATTCATAATTGTTTTGACACAGGCCAGGTCCCAAAGATAACATATTTCATGCATGTACAAGGTTGTCACATGCACATAAACTATTTTTTAATGCACTCATACGACAATTATTAAGGAACTTGAAAAATTTGATGAAATGATGTAGGGAAAACATAAACTACTTAATTTGTGCTTATTTCAATTTGGGCTTTGTCCCATATTAATATTAGTCTTTTAGACAATCAGAGTTTTTTTTAGAAAAGACGACCGATGACAAATAGCTTAATTTGCTTTACAACTATTATTCATCAAGTTACCTAATTCTGGAACAATTTTGAGAACTGTTTTCCGCTTGTCTAGACGAGATGGTCATATTTTATATTTCGAGTACTGGTTTACGCTAATCATAACTGTTTTGACATAGGCCAGTTCCCAAATATAACATATTTTATGCATGTGGAAGGTTGTTTCATGCACATAAACTGTTTTTTAATGCATGTATAAGGCAATAATTTCATAACTGATGCCCTAGTACAACTGTTTAAATAGATCCTATAAGTTATATGTCTTTACCACCTAAACTTACCGATATCTTTTAACAGATCCTATGGTCAATAATTACACTAACTGTACCACACAAACATACATAAATCTACAACTTTACTCCAGCCAAATCTTGCAAGGTTCAATGGTTGGAATGTAAGGTTAGGTTCTGTGCTACTCCCTTCGATAATCAAGTGTTTAGAAAATAATGCCTAGTCAAAAACCTACAAAAGTAAAAGCGGGGGAAATATTGTTACGTTTAGGCCACTCCTTAGATTGAAAATAAAGGAAAGAAAATTGAAAATTATGAATTCAAAATTTATTGATATTACCTTTCTCTTGTTTTGCTCCCATTTCATAATTTCAAGAAGCATACTCTCACCATATTCATCCAAATCCTGCATATATATTTTTGACAACAATATTAAAACTGCTTCAATAAAAAATGCTCAATAATGTTCAACTCATATAACTTAGTTTAGACATCCTTACCTCGTAACAAGTCTCATCTATCCATGATGCTTGAAAACGCAAGTTTTCAAGCCACTTCAGCAGATAGACTCCGCAAGCATACCTATGAAAGTTGTTACATTTAAATATGGTTTGTATCCATCAAATATATTAAAATGAGTAATATAATTTAAGCATAATTTAAGTACGTAAGGTACCCATTCTTTTGTTGAGGCACATTCACAATCTCCCACTCAAATTTTTTTATCTGCAACAGTCTTTTGTAACCCGGACGGTCTCTTGCGATGATCTCCAAAGCAGGCAATAGCTATACAAAAACATTCAGATTATATAATCGACTCGAACAAAGTTTTGGTAACAGGGAATGTGACACAAGAAGAAGTTGTTGTGACAGTGATCCATAAAATAAACGTAATAATGACATATTTCTCGCTGCTGAGATAAGCGATTTAAAAAAATATCAGGTCAATCCTACACACGAGCACATGATCATTCAGCGAGTTAGGCATAAAATCATACCGTATCAACCAAAAATGTACGTCTTGCATCAGGGCGCCGTGGCAATCTGGAGTCAAGTATGAAATTTTTCCTTTTATGAAAGTCCGAAACACAAGCAAACCAATGTTCTTTGTTCACGCAGAAAGGAAAGAACGCCTGAAATATTTACAAACATGCGGAAATGAAATTGATACAATAAAAACCGTCATGATACACAATCAGTGATAATTATTTATTTACCAGTTGGGCTTTGGCTAAATTTTGGGGCAAATAGTCAAGCTTAATGTATTGGCTTCGAAAACCGTCTTTAGGAACAACATCCTGAAAGGTGCGAGCGAGCCTTTGTCAAAAATCTTGGTAATTCCAAGAACAATCATTAGTAGTTACTAAGGAATATGAATACATACCTTCATTATTGTCGGGAAGTACACAACATCTGGTTTTTCGAGTGTTGTACGAAGACCAACAAGATCAATAACCATATCCATCACCCAACTCCCTCGTAGCAAAGTCTGCATTGCTTCTTGGGTAACTTCCAACCATTGTGTTGCAACAACAACATCACTAATAACGCAAATATTGTAATTAGATCCATTCAAAACATATAAATGCAAAAAAAATAATTATATTTTAAAAAATGCTTTATGGTCAATTATAACTTACTTCTTATTCGCCACATTTGTCTTAATAAAATTCATCAACTGTACATCTGTATAGCATAACTCTTTTCGTGCATCCGTATAGCATAATTCTTGTCGCACCTGATTACTGCAGAAAATCAAAGGTTCTTAAAATTTGATTGCAAGATATAAGTTGTATAAGACAAAAATGTAGAATTTTTATTTACCGAATCTCACAGCCACTGCCACTGTTGTAAGCCTTTGCATCAGACATCACTTGAACTTTCAAAGAGTTGTTAGCCCAAGTCAAAATTTGATTGCAAACCCTCACAATATAACGTTTCACAGCATATCTCTGAAAAATAACAAAAAAAAGTGAAGTAGCATGGCTAATTCATGCATATACAGGGCCTACATATTTCATGCATATACAAGGCTAATTCATGAAACTACAGAGCTAGTTCATGCATATACAGGGCTAATTCATGAAACTACAAAGCTAGTTCATGCATATACATCCATGAAACTGCACAAATAAGACAAGTAGCAGAAAATGAAACAAACTGATGAGCTTCCTAATAAACATTCATCTGAATTGATCTAAATATTACGCGTAAGCTAGATAAATAGAAACACTAACTTAAAATTAGACTTCAGTAATAGAGACTTACGTCCTTTAGCAGCTTTGAACTATAGCCTAACTTAGTCCCGTTGTACGTCTCCATATGACGCATAAGGTAGATTCCAGTATCACACTCAACATCAAAGGTTGAATTCGGAACATACAGTTTGGCTATTAAAAACCATGCAGCGTTCAGCTTTGGAATCTTGTTACTAAGCTTTGAAATCAACAATTTCGTCTGATAAGCGAAAGACAATGCCAAGTAAATAATTTATTTTAAAAGTAGACCTAAATCAGCCATTTAACAAGCTTATTGCGAAAGCGTATGAAGACATACCACATCTTTAACATGGACTGAATAATCAGTTTGCTTCGCATCCATTGGGTGTATAACTTCGTACAAGCTATTCTCAACATGGAAACAAAAAAGAAGTGGCGTGGGTGCCACAACAGGAGTAAAAACCTGCAATATAATAAAAATAAAAAGGCTATTAGCTAAGAACTATTTATATTATTAATTAGCAACATTTTAAAAAAATTTAAATCTTCAAGGAATTACCAACTTCACTTCTTCAAAGTTGACGTCCAATGAGGTAATCTGTAGATTAAATTAGGTGATGTATTAGAGAATACAAAAGCTACAATTTGATAACTGACGCTAACAAAATTAAATAAAAAACCTACATCAGTTTCTTCAGTGAAAAATAGACGGCAACGGGATGTACGAGATCTTAATCTGTTTTGGTCATTCAGATAATCACACCACAAACTGATGACATTGCTGTGAACTTACTACCAAGTAACAAGGTCTTTAAATCACGTCGTGTAAGACTCTTGCCCGTATGGCTGAACAGAACCTCGCTAAACATGTATAAAAAAGGAAACATTAGTGTTATAAATAGAAAATATAATACATTTATCGAATACAATGAAAAATGAAGAGATGTAGTAGACTAATACATACCCTTCGTCTAAGTCACATGCAAATGCATAGTCTCCAATCTCTTTCTCAGACTGGCTCAAGTCACGCAACACATCCACGTTTCGTATGAAGAAAGGTGAACGGTAAACATCAGCTACCACAACATTCCTCTTTGACAGCACCCTCTTAGGTTGCCGGGTCTCCATGGCATGTTTTGAGGGGGCAATTGGGGACACTTGTACAAGGGGAGAAGAAGACATAATTGGCGATTGATCCAATGACAGTTGAGACGAGATAACTATTGGTGATGGTTGGGACGGGATAATAATTGACGATGGTTGGGACGGGATAACTATTGGCGATACAGGGCACTGAACTACTACAGGGGATGAAATGAAAGGTGTAGCTGACGTGCTTGCATGGGGAACGCCCGCATGAGGAGCCTTAAAATAATGAAACTTCAGTGAGTCACGGAACTCTTGAGATGTGTATGGCGCGTCATCACCAGTAAAAAGACTAAAAGAGGGTCCTTCCATAAGATCTTTGTCCATCTTTTTTTTGCCAAGATTATCACCATGCTCTTTAAACACCTTACCAACATGGTTATAGGCATTATTAAGAACACTTTCTAGTTCAGCTAAGACAGAGGGGTTATCAAGAAAATCATCATCCCCATATACCTCATCCTTCTTCTCCTCCTCCTCCGTTTCAGGTTCAACTTTCTCTTCGTCTTGCTGAACTTTATCCTCCTCCATCCTCTGATCTAGCTCCACTTTATCACCACTTTATCCTCCTCCATCCTCTGATCTAGCTCCACTTTATCACCACTTGCAGAACCACCCACGCCAGCAGCACCCTCCCTATCCCCCTCCCTCTCAGATTCTCTACTTTGCTGAGACATGGAGAACCCTTCAAACAACGAATCACCCAAAGATTGCATTTGGGAAACAGCGACTAAACTCGGAACCTTGGATTTAGCTTGCCGAATTGCCTTGCATAATGCATCATAACTGTCTGCAAAATGAACAGTAGACCCCGCTAAAATATTAACGCATTTTTTTTCTCTTCAAGGGGACAACCTTCTTCATTACCGTCAACCTTATCTTTTGTTGCATTATCAGGCCGGTGTTTCTCCTCCGTTTCATGGACAGTTTCAGAATGATAAACAAATCTGTCTACTACGCGCCCCTTTCCGAAACCCTTCCCCTCGTGTTTCTCCAACTTCACCCTCTCTCTGATCTTTTTGTCAGACCAATTAGCCAACAAAGGAAAAGATCGAGATACCGTTCGGGACTTAAAAACTACTCTATCCAAGTAGATACATGTAAAAATCAGAATAGGTCCCTTAAAGTACGTATTAGGATCACTAACCACTGCCTCTTTCCATGAAATAACATTGTCCATCATTTGATCCCTTGCAAATTTGCACCAATTGAAATTAGGAACATCGGAGAGATCACCCAAGCAACTTAATATGCGAGTGCTAGGAGCATCACCAATCACACCCATCTACAGAGTTGAAATGATATACAAAAGAAAGTTTCTCTTGAAATCGTCTCCACCATCCCGTTGCTCCATCATCTTCTCTAGTACAAGCTTTTTGGTAATATTTGAGGTGCTAAACTGCCCTGTAAATCTCTTGACAGCCTCTAAATAAGCCTCCTCTTTGGAGTACCTGCCAACTTGAACGATTTCTAATGGACCCATCGGAATTCCAGTTGCCAAGTAGGCATCCTCATCTGTTATATCCAATTTCCCATTCATCAACGAACAATCAAAAGGATTGAATGACTCTACAATCCATCGTGCTAAATGACCATTGATTTCTTCTGTTTGAAGCTTGAGCAAACCCCCAAAACCCATGCTCTGAATGGCTTCAATTTGCTTCTCAGATGGGTTCAACTTGATCAGAGTAGTTATCATTCAAGGACTCATCCTCGTAAGTAGAGTCTTATAGTCATTATTACGTTTCCTTCTTTTCGTAGCTTTGTTCACACTTGAGGTTCCTTCACCTTCGTCATTAGGCTTCCTTTTTTTGTTAGGTTGCTTCTTACTTGCACTTGCCTCTTCGCCTTTATCATTAGGCTTCTTACGAGGACTCGTTCGACATTGCACAACTTCTTCTGCTGTAGGAGTTTCCTTTTCCATATTACCTGGTAAAATTTAAGAACAGGTATTAGCTTCATAATTAATAACATAATGTTTCAAATTGATGAAAATGTATAACCTAGATGGTCTAATCATTCACAAATTGTATTCAGGTATGAGAGTGTTTAATGCACATATATTGCTGTTTCCTGCATATATACGGTCGTTTAATGCACATATGTTTGTTTTTGATGCATAAAAGAGGCTAGATGCCTATTGCCATCATTTACTATTATTTTTGAGCCAAACTATATCGAAGAGGATTAACACTAGGGGAGTGGTATCATAAAATTAGAACGGGAAACGGTAGTTTAATGCACATATATTGCTTTTTTTGTTAGGTTGCTTCTTACTTGGACTTGCATCTTCGCCTTTATCATTAGGCTTCTTACGAGGACTCCTTCGACATTGCACAACTTTTTCGGCTGTAGGAGTTTCCTTTTCCATATTATCTGGTAAAATTTAAGAACAGTTATTAGCTTCATAATTAATAACATAATGTTACAAATTGATGCAAATGTATAACCTAGATGGCCTAATCATTCACAAATTGTATGCAGGTATGAGAATGTTTAATGCACATATATTTCTTTTTCATGCATGTACACGGTAGTTTAATGCACATATGTTGGTTTTTGATGAATGTAAGAGGCTAGATGCCTATTGCCATCACTTACTATTATTTTTGAGCCAAACTATATCGAACAGGATTAACACTAGGGGAGTGGTATCGTAAATTTAGAACGGGAAACGGTAGTTTAATGCACATATATTGCTTTTTTTGTTAGGTTGCTTCTTACTTGGACTTGCATCTTCGCCTTTATCATTAGGCTTCTTACGAGTACTCCTTCGACATTGCACAACTTTTTCGGCTGTAGGAGTTTCCTTTTCCATATTATTTGGTAAAATTTAAGAACAGTTATTAGCTTCATAATTAATAACATAATGTTACAAATTGATGAAAATGTATAACCTAGATGGTCTAATCATTCACAAATTTGATGCAGGTATGAGAATGTTTAATGCACATATTTTGCTTTTTCATGCATGTACACGGTAGTTTAATGCACATATGTTGGTTTTTAATGCATGTAAGCGGCTAGATGCCTATTGCCATCATTTACTATTATTTTTTAGCCAAACTATATCGAACAGGATTAACACTAGGGGAGGGGTATCGTAAAGTTAGAACAGGAAACGGTTGTTTAATGCACATATATTGCTTTTTTTGTTAGGTTGCTTCTTACTTGGACTTGCATCTTCGTCTTTATCATTAGGCTTCTTACGAGTACTCCTTCGACATTGCACAACTTTTTCGGCTGTAGGAGTTTCCTTTTCCATATTATCTGGTAAAATTTAAGAACAATTATTAGCTTCATAATTAATAACATAATGTTACAAATTGATGAAAATGTATAACCTAGATGGTCTAATCATTCACAAATTGTATGCAGGTATGAGAATGTTTAATGCACATATATTGCTTTTTCATGCATGTACACGGTAGTTTAATGCAAATATGTTTGTTTTTGATGCATGTAAGAGGCTAGATGCTTATTGCCATCATTTACTATTATTTTTTAGCCAAACTATATCGAACAGGATTAACACTAGGGGAGTGGTATCGTAAAATTAGAAAGGGAAACGGTAGTTTAATGCACATATATTGCTTTTTTTGTTAGGTTACTTCTTACTTGGACTTGCATCTTCGCCTTTATCATTAGGCTTCGTACGAGGAGTCCTTCGACATTGCACAACTTTTTCGGCTGTAGCAATTTCCTTTTCCATATTATCTGGTAAAATTTAAGAACAGTTATTAGCTTCATAATTAATAACATAATGTTACAAATTGATGAAAATGTATAACCTAGATGGTCTAATCATTCACAAAATGTATGCAGGTATGAGAATGTTTAATGCACATATATTGCTTTTTCATGCATGTACACGGTAGTTTAATGCACATATGTTGGTGTTTGATGCATCTAAGACGCTAGACCGCTTCGCGGAAAGGGTTTAGGACGGGAAAAGGGTTTAGGGTTGGATTAGGCAGGACCGCTTCGCGGACCCGCCTAATCCAACCCTAAACCCTTTCCCTTATTCTTATTCGAACGGCCGCGAGACCTAAAGACACCCTAGAGGGGGAAGAGTGAACCCTTTTCCGAGGGGACGGGATTAAAACTAAGGGATTGATAACCTTTAAGTAGGACGGGAAAGGTCTAGGGTTGGTTTAGGCAGGACCGCTTCGCGGACCCGCCTAATCCAACCTTAAACCCTTTCCCTTATCCTTATTCGAACGGCCGCAAGACCTAAAGACACCCTAGAGGGGGAAGAGTGAACCCTTTTCCGAGGGGACGGGATTAAAACTAGGGGAATGATAACCTTTAAGTAGGACGGGAAAGGGTTTAGGGTTGGATTAGGCAGGACCCCTTCGCGGACCCGCCTAATCCAACCCTAAACCCTTTCCCTTATCCTTATTCGAACGGCCGCAAGACCTAAAGACACCCTAGAGGGGGAAGAGTGAACCCTTTTCCGAGAGAACGAGATTAAAACTAGGGGAATGATAACCTTAAGTAGGACGGGAAAGGGTTTAGGGTTGGATTAGGCAGGACCGCTTCGCGGACCCGCCTAATCCAACCCTAAATCCTTTCTCTTATCCTTATTCGAACAGCCGCGAGACCTAAAGACTCCCTAGAGGGGGAAGAGTGAACCCTTTTCTGAGGGGACGAGATTAAAACTAGGGGAATGATAACCTTTATGTAGGACGGGAAAGGGTTTAGGGTTGGATTAGGCAGGACCGCTTCGCGGACCCGCCTAATCCAACCCTAAACCCTTTCCCTTATCTTTATTTGAACGGCCGCGAGACCTAAAGACACCCTAGAGGGGAAAGAGTGAACCCTTTTCCTAGGGGACGGGATTAAAACTAGGGGAATGATAACCTTAAAGTAGGGTTGGATTACACTAGCAGCCGCAATGTTACGTAGCATACTTGTAGGCGATATCGTGGTTGTACATATTTTATGCATGTACACGATTGTTTAATGTACATATAAAGTAATTCCATGCATATGCAAAAGATAAGATCAGTTGAGACAGCTTACTTGAATTAGATGCCTTGCCTATTAATTCTCATCATGTTTTGATTTGGTTGAATAAAAATTATGCATTGAGACAGGTTTTTTAGCTGGTGGTTTTTTCTTTTGTGCGACATTTTTTCGTCCCATATCTGTGAATGATTTGAGAGATATTTTATGAATCTAAAAACACATATGGTTATACAAATATCATGTAGAAAGTAGGACAGAAATTGAGGCAAAATGATTCTAACATTACTTCAAAGTACAAACCATTACATATGTCTTAATTATACAAATTATAAACCATTATAATTATACATAATACAAAAGGTTGGCAAAAAGACAACTTTAAAACCGCATCGCACTAAAGCACCAAGCCAAATACATTATATTTTCAAAATATAAACTTGGGCTATCTAGAGTTTACATAACCTAATCTAAGTTAAAGTTCTACGAACTAGTAATTGTCTTGCAACTAGATATGCCATTTGGAATGTCAAGAGTGGCATATCGCGTAGCGCATTATTAATTTCTCAAACATTGACATCATTAACCTCCCTAATATGTGCTCTCTGCAATGGATTTCGGTATTGGTAAATATGCAATAGAAACCTAGCTGCCATATTCTGTGTCAGGTAACATTTACACCTTTGGGAAATTATTCTAGAACCCCTACGAACTATCCTAACGCCATTAACATCATTAATTCGCAAGTTGGCTCTGTATGCCGCATCAACAAGAGGTGCGTCAACATGAAAAAGGAACAGTTGAGACCATTTTTTACAGACAGCGGCCATGTTTGCCTTGTCAAACTGACTATCAACTTTACTGAAAATTGTTTCCATGATATCTTGATCATCAAGAACACCACTTTGTGCTTGACTACGCCCACCATCGACCTGAACTTCATGACCTTCAAATGTCCAACTAATACTTGCTTTTTTTGCGGATACATAATTATGAATGAACTGTTGTCTATCTTCATCCTCAAGATTGATTACCCACCCCAAGCAATGATTGTCCATATTAGACCTAGGTTGAAAGGGGCAAAGTTAGAAAACGATATACGTAGTTAGATAGGCTCCTAAAAATCTACATCTTATCTAGAGAGTCATTGATTCCGTAAGTAGGAGTACCATATTGAGGAAGCAAAAAGAAGTAAAGCAACAAAATAAACAAATGGATGTAGAAACAAAGAATTAAGTCGAACGTAGAGGAATCAATTGTATTGAAAATGAATCAGCAATAATAGTCGTATAACACAAAATTAGGGTTAGGATTGCAAACAAAATAATCAGAAATTGATAAAACCCTAAATTGAATATAGGAAAACGTAATTAAACATACATGCAACAGTTGAAAACAACAAAAAACAAAAGCAACAAAAAACAAAAGAAATCAAAATGAATCATCAATAATAGTCGTATAACACAAAATTAGGGTTAGGATTGTAAACAAAATAATCAGAAATCAGATGATAAAATACTAAATTGAATATAGGAAAACTTGATTAAACATACATGCAACAGTTGAAAACAACAAAAACAAAAGAAATCAGATGTAATCACGCATTTCTAAAGCAGAAATTGAACTAATTTGAAGCACAACAAAAGTAAAAATTGAGTAATAGCAAAGAAATAGTAGAAAATAAGGAATTACCTAAACTTAAACGAGAAAACTATTGAAATTGGCGGAGTAATATGCTTAAAATTACAGCAATGGCGGTTGATCGTTGCAGGAAAAAGATATGATCAACTTGAGAAGAAGAAGATGATCGAAGAGAGAGAGTGAGTGAGAAAAGAAAAAGCGAGAAAGTCTTGAAATTGGCGGAGTAATATGCTTAAAATCACAGCAATGGCGGTTGATCGTTGTAGGAAAAATTCATGATTAAACGAAGAAAGAGATGATCGGTTGAAGAGAGAGAGTGAGTGAGCGATGAGTGAGAAAGGGAAGCAGTGACAATAAATGAGATTTGAAAGGTTTGGGGGGTGTGTGAGCGGGTCATTCACAATTAACTCGTTAATCTCAGCCGTCCATATTATTAGATCTAAGGGCTATGAGTGGTTCTCACAGTTCTCATTATACTAGTAGTTCTCACCGGATCCCAAATCTATATATATATATATATATATATATATATATATATATATATATATATATATCCCTCTTGTGCTAATAAGAAAGATATACATCTCTACTATCTCTCTCTCTATCTGTTTTGTTTTTCATAACACGTTATCAGCACGAGTTTCTAACCAATGTCACGGGCTAATTGATGCACCAAAGTTTGAGTTGATCTTATGTTAAGGATTGGGAAAATGGTTCTTATAATTTATGATTCTTAATCTTGGAAATTCTACCATATTTATTCGTAAGTCATTCTAATTATTTTTTTTAATACAGATACAAGATCATGTGGCGACACCAATATAGAAGATACAAATGTCGTCATAAACATGGAAGATGGCGTAAGCGTTGCGAAACAAGATATATGCATGATACACCAGGGTTCATTAAAATCAAGAATTGTATTACAAATAGCATACACAAGAAACGACATTGGTGACGGTCATGAACATGCCTAAAACAGCTAACTCGTACGCATCTTGAGCTGATTTGGATGAATAAAAGGAATAAAAAAATCAGCACTTAGTTATTCTCATCTTGTAATATTTTAATAATATAATTAGGGTCTATGTTGTAATCATTAGGCTACTTTGTAGGCCTTGGAGTACAAGTAAAAACCTAGGGTCTAGAGTGTCATCATTAGCCTAGGCTTTATAGGGTAATGATTAGCCTAAGTAGTAGGCCTTGGAGTGCAAGGTTAATTTTGTGATGTAAGCAATGATGTCACGCGACTTGGAGACCAAGGTATGCTCTCCTATAAAAGGAGACTACTTCTCCTTGGCAAGAGACACTTGAACAATCATCAATCAAAATTTGAGTTTTCTCTCAAAGTTCTCTCTTGTGAGCTGCATTTTAATTTGTAGTGCGAGTTGAATTTCCGGTTGTGAATCGGGTTCAAAGTTTAGACTTGGGTGAGGTAATCCAAGGGCTAAATACTTATCAGTTTTACCTTATTTCTATTTCACTATTCCCGGTAACTATTCACAGCACAAAAAAAAAACTTTTTTTTTTCTGTTACTATTCACGTGAACAGTACACGGATACTATTCACATACAAAATATTAACTTATTTTCGTCATTCGCTTCCGCAACCGTATCATTTGGCATCAGAGCGTAGGTTCTGATTCTTTTGTAATACAAAATAATGAATCCCAATCAAGATCAAGGCGGAATTGTTCAACCAAATTCCGACGAAAAAATTGAAGAATTATCGCGACAAGTTCAATCAATGATGGAGCAAATGCAATTTCAATCTGAGCAATTGCGTCAACTTCACTAACAACCACGCCCACAACCCCGACCTGCATTCCGTCCCCAAGACCATCCACAACGATTCATCGATGAATTTAAAGTAACTGAACTTCCAGAATTCGATGGCGGTACTGATCCGGAAAGTTATTTGGAGTGGGAACGCAAGATGGAGAGTCTATTCGAGTTCAAAGAGGTCGTCGATGAAAAAAAATTCAAATATGCTATTCTTAGACTTACCAAAAATGCGTCTCTTTGGTACAAAAATCTAAGGGCATCAAGGACACGAGAAGGTAAGGAACGAATTTCTTCATGGGAGATTTTGAAACGTAAGTTACGCAAGAGGTATGTCCCCAAGAACTACAAGCAAGACTTGTATCGTAAGATTTCTGAACTTACGCAAGGGATTTGGGACGTTGCTACTTACATTTCCGAGTTTGAGAAACTAACTTTGATGTGTGATGTGTTCGAGTTGGAAGAACAAAAAATGGCTAGGTTCATTCGTGGTCTCAATCGAAATATTGCTAAC
>JAIUZE010047126.1:0-13531 GCA_022085475.1 Heliosperma pusillum | reverse complement strand
GGGGGGGGTAGTATCCTTTTTCGAAGAGGCTCATCTTTTGCTCAAACAAGTACCATGGCTGAAAATGGGTGGCTAGTTAATTGAGTCTTTACAAGGCCTAAAGGTGATCACAAATCCAAAGATTCCAAGGACAAGCAACATCACATGGTCCCTCTTGTGTCTCATAAAGATGCCAAGCCAAAAGGAAGGACAAGGACAAGAATTGGCAGCCAAGACAAGGACATGGCAGTCCCTTGTCTCAGCCCCACAATCCGTGACAATGACAAGGACATGGTAAGACAAGGACACGGCCCCATGACAAGGAGATGGCAGCATCTTGGCAAGCCAAGACACGGCCATGACAAAGCCATGGCAGCCCCTAGGAGGACCAAGACACGCAATAAGGACAAGCAACAAGACAAGGACATGCCTGTCCATTTGTCTCGGTCAAGACAAGGGCATAACAGCCCCACTTGTCTCGGTCAAGACAAGGACATGCCCATCACATGCTAGCCACATTGCCCAAGCCAAGACAAGTCCAAAGACAAGGACATGGCTAGTCATGACAAGGACAAGGACCCCTGCCATGGTCAGCAATTGTTGGTCCGGTTTCAACAGTCCCTTGGACTGTTTAGACTAGTTTTTATTATGTCCTTTTGTTTG
The DNA here is from genome assembly GCA_022085475.1 of Heliosperma pusillum. NCBI lineage: Eukaryota > Viridiplantae > Streptophyta > Magnoliopsida > Caryophyllales > Caryophyllaceae > Heliosperma > Heliosperma pusillum. Next base: position 12,889 of record JAIUZE010047126.1, on the reverse strand, counting down.
TAATGCTTTATCATATTGTCCTCTTGCTCCTTTCAATTGTAGCCATTAGATGTAGCTTTTTAGATGGATGGATATGATGTAATGTGAGCCCCTATATAAGGAACTCACCACCCAATGTAACATTCAGTTTTTGATAATGAATTAAAAAGAGTTGTGTCAAACACAAACTTGAGGGTTAGCTCAAGGAGCACCTCGTCACAACCAATAGTGGCCATGCCTTTCTTGGTTGTTCGATTAAGGGAGGTTAACCTGTGCTAGGCTGTGGTTAAGCTCTCCTAATCGGCCAGGCCTGGTGGTCGCCCTGTGCTAGGCTGTGGGTGATCGACCTACGTCTGTTAGTGAGGTTAGTTTGGTTCTGTGCTAGGCTGTGAGCTAAGTTAAACTTGCTGTCCAGGTTGAGGTCCAAACTTGTGCTTGTCTGTAGTTTGGGTCTTAATCATATCGAGCTTGAGTTAGGGAGGTGGACTTGTGTGGTCTAACTCCTTGGTTCGGGTAGGTTGTGCAGTGATATTATAGGGGTGTGTTAGGAATTGGACCCTAGACTCCTATCTAACACTGGATATGGATGTTACTCAACTCCCACAGCTCAACACAGGGAATCAAACAACAAACTAGACTAGCTAAGACTCCTTACCACAACCAAGCACAGGTAAGCAGACTTGAACTAAACAACAAGCAAACACCCCACAGTCTATGCACAGGGATATCTAACTTGCCACAGACTTAGATCAACAACCACAACCTAGCACAGGATGTTATCAGGCCTGACTTTCAACTAAGGCAAAGCACAAGTTCGAAAGATTTTGGAAATGAGAACAATGCTTAAGTTTTTCATTCAATAATCAACTGCCTTGTACAAAAGAGCATGGGTCCTTATATAGGCCTCAATGTTTGATCTGATTACAACCCTAGAGTATCATCTAAGGGCCAAGATTAACTTATTAAAAGATGACAAAATACTGGCTAGAAATACAGACTGCTAATGCCAAAAGAAAAACAATAAAACAGACAAATGCAGATATTTGACAATGACATGCTCCAGGTTGTGTTTGTTGCTTGGTGTTGGCTTGGAACTTGTGGACGAGGCTCATCAATGCTCCTTGACCTTCTTCTGTAGTAGTTCTAATAGTAGGGAAGACAAGGAAAGACTTTTGGAGATAGTCTTTCAGTTTTTAGCTAGAAATGGAAAGATTGCTTTATGCTTTATGCTTTAGGTAGGCTGTTTTGATTTGGATTTTTAGGGTAGTTGTGTTGTGTTTTGGAACTGGTTCCCTAGGACGTTTTTGGACCTAGGTGCGTAAGGTTTTAGCTGGGCTTGGTGGTAGCTGGTGGTTCAAAGTGTGGTGGTAGTTATGCCTTCCCCAAGTGGCTGTTGTAGGCTGTTTTTGTGATTTTGTGGTTGGGTGTGGGTGAGCTTGTCTTTGGTTAGCTTGGCTCGTGTCTTGGCTCATGTCCTGGCTCGTGTCTTGGCTATCATGGACCCTCATTGTGACATGGTCCTGGCTAGCATTTATCAGTTTGAAATTCTCCCCTTTGTTACCCATCCCTTGCCCCCAGATTGACCCCTGGATACCCATGTAGACCTCCCCTTGGTTGCCAGTGCTCACCCCTTGATCCCCCTTGCCCCTATTGTTGGATTCTGCCCTGCCCTGTGCCCCAGCTCCTGCTGCATCCTCCCCTGGTTGAATTGGGCTTGTCCTCAAGCCTGTAGCCTCCTCATCCCCAGAATCCCCATAGTATGGACTGAGATCCCCTACATTGAAAGTGCCATGAACCCCATAGTCTCCTGGTAGATCAACCTTATATGCATTAGGACCAACACTTTCTATGATTTCAAATGGACCATCAGCTCTAGGCATGAGTTTGTTCTTCCTCCTAGCTGGGAACCTCTCCTTCCTCAAGTGGAGCCACACTAAATCCCCTGGCACAAACTCCTTCTTGGACCTAGGAACCTTGGACTGTTTCTTGTACCTCTCATTTGCCCTTTCTATTTGCTTTCTGACTGCCTCATGAAGCTTCACCATCTGTTCAACCCTCCTCTTTGCATCAAAGTTCACCTCCTCCCTTGGTATGTTAGCTAATTCCAGTGGCATAAGTGGATTAATCCCATAGACAACCTCAAATGGGCTGTGACCTGTTGCAGATGAGGGTGCTCTGTTGAAAGCAAACTCAGCATGAGCTAGCTTCAAGTCCCAATCCTTCAAGGACTTGCTGACCAGACACCTCAAGATCCTCCCTAGAGTCTTGTTTGTGACCTCAGTTTGGCCATCAGTCTGAGGGTGGTGAGAAGTGCTGAACAAAAGCCTGGTTTTCAAGAGTCTCCATAGTGTTTTCCAGAAGTAACTCATGAACTTAACATCCCTGTCTGAGACTATTGACTTAGGAACCCCATGTAGCCTCACAATCTCCTTCAAGTATAGCTCAGCAACACTTGCAGCATCCTCAGTCTTCTTGCAAGCCACAAAGTGAGCCATCTTGCTAAACCTGTCAACAACAACCATTACAGAATCCTTACCTCTTTGTGTTCTAGGTAGTGCAACAATAAAGTCCATGCTCACATCCTCCCAAGGTTTGTTTGGCACTGGTAGTGGAGTGTAAGGTCCAGTCTGGAAAGAACTCTTGGCTTGTTGACATGTGGAGCACCTCCTGAGGACAACCTGAACATCCCCTATCATCCTGGGCCAGTAGAATTGATCCTGCAGTATTTCAAGTGTCTTTTGAACCCCAAAGTGTCCCCCTAGTCCTCCTGAGTGTACTTCCCTGATGAGTAGATCCCTGTAAGAACCCCTTGGAATGCATAGCTTGTTTCCTTGGAACAAGAACCCCTCCTGCAGCATGTACTTCCCCCCTTGAGTCCTTCCTCCTCCAGTTTGTGTGATCCATTCCTCAGCAAAGTCAGGGTCCTCCTTGTACAATTCTTTCAGAAATTCAAACCCCAACACCCTTTGCTCCATGACTGCTAACAAAGAATGCCTCCTTGACAGTGCATCTGCCACAACATTCTGTTTCCCCTCCTTATACTTACTAGAGAATGTAAAGGATTGTAGAAACTCCACCCACTTGGCATGCCTGTGATTCAGCTTGTGTTGGCCACTGATATATTTCAATGCCTCATGATCTGAGTGCAGAACAAAAGGCTTTGGCTTCAAGTAGTGCCCCCAATGCATGACTGCTCTGATGATGGCATAGAATTCCTTATCATAAGTGGAGTACTTGAGCTTGGCACCATTCAGTTTCTCACTGAAATAAGCAACTGGCTTTTGCCCTTGTATCAACACTGCCCCAATGCCAACCCCACTAGCATCACATTCCACCTCAAACAGCTGATCAAAGTCAGGTAGTTTAAGGATTGGAGTCTCACACATCAACCTCTTGATCCTCTCAAAGGATTGTTGGGCCTCCTCAGTCCACTGGAACTCCCCTTTCTTCAAGCACTCAGTGATGGGTGCTACAACTGAACTGAAGTTCTTGATGAACCTCCTATAGAATGAAGCCAACCCATGGAACCCCCTTACCTCAGTGATGGTTTTAGGTGTAGGCCATGTTTGTATGGCTGCAACCTTCTCCTGATCAACTGAGATTCCTCTTCCTGACACAATGTACCCTAGAAATGCAACCTCCTCAACCATGAAGGTACACTTCTCTAGCTTCCCATACAGCTTCTGTTCCTTTAAGATCCCAAAGATTGTTTCAAGGTGCCTGAGATGTTCCCCTCTGCTGCTACTATACACTAGGATGTCATCAAAGTAAACCACAGCAAACCTGCCCAAACAAGGCCTCAACACTTCTGTCATAAGTCTCATGAAGGTGCTTGGTGCATTGGATAGTCCAAATGGCATGACAAGCCATTCATACAGACCATGTTTTGTCTTGAATGCAGTCTTCCATTCATCCCCCTCTCTGAGCCTCACCTGATGGTAACCCTGCCTTAGATCAATCTTAGAAAAGACCTGAGCTCCACTTAGCTCATCAAGCATGTCATCTAGCCTTGGAATGGGGAACCTATACTTGACTGTAATGTTGTTGATTGCCCTGCTGTCAGTGCACATCCTCCAGGTGCCATCCTTCTTAGGCACTAGTAGAGCAGGTACAACACAAGGGCTTAGGGACTCCCTCACAAACCCTTTGCTCATAAGCTCCTCAATCTGCTTCTGCAACTCCTTGGTGGCAGTTGGGTCACTTCTGTAGGCTGGCTATTTGGCAGCACAGAACCTGGGACCAAATCAATGTGGTGCTCAATCCCTCTTAGGGGTGGTAGTCCATCTGGTAATTCTCTTGGAAAGACCTCCTTGTATCTCATGATCAAAGGCTCAACCTCTGCTGGCAACTTGGAACCTTCCCCTTCTGTAACTTCTTTAGATAGCAAGATGATCACAGGTTGTTCTTGCTTCATCTCCTTGATCATAGCTGCCTATGATAAAAACAACACCCCATTGACCTCCTCTGGCACATTGGGACTCCCATAATTCCTCTGGTTGGGTGGTAGAGGTGTCAAAGTTACCTTCTTTCCCCCATGCCTGAAACTGTAGGTGTTATCCCTCCCCTGATGAGTGGTGTTCCTGTCAAACTCCCAAGGCCTCCCTAGTAGTAGGTGACAGGCATCCATTGGTACTACATCACACAACACTTCATCTTGGTATACCTTCCCAATAGAGAATGGGACCAGGCATTGCCTATCAACCCTCACCTCAGCCCCCTTGTTAAGCCATCTCAGTTTGTAGGGGTGGGGATGCTCTTGAGTAATCAGACTTAGCTTGTTTACTAGGGTGATGGAAGCTACATTGGTACAACTCCCCCCATCAATGATTAAGTTGCAGACTGAACTGAAACCTCTACAAAAATAGAGCTTTTCAGAGGCTACAAGGGGCCAGGGTGAACACTCCCTCACACGTACACTCACTCACTCAGAAACCTGCACTAGGCCAGGCAGAACAGAGAGGACTTTGCACCTTAGCACACGAGCAGAGGTAGCAAAGGTTGTGTTTAAGACTCAAAACACACAAGTAATGACTCTTAGACACTGTAATCTTAGGTCACACACAAGTTCACTAAGAGTTACCACAATACTTAGCTTTGCTAAAGAATTGCAAATGAACAAAGTTCAGGTTTATATTAATTCAAGTCTGATTTTCTTAGGGTTACAAGCAGGCCTTATATAGGCAATTACAAACGATCTCCACCCTTAAAAATAACATAATCTAAGGGCTTTAAGAGCCTTACAATACTGATAAAGAAATGCAAAAAGTCAGCTAATAAGGACGAGCCATGACAGACTGCAACTGACAGAATACAAAGCTGAAAAGTGCTCTTGTCCTTGCCTTAAATGGTAATGTTGTTGAATTCCTTAGGGGTTCTTTGTCTGGCTGTTTGCTGCTGTTCTTGGGGGTTGAGAGGGACTGCTAGATACCTTCCCAACGTTCTTATTTAGGTTAAGTTGATCACACAAAAGTAAGGAGTCTTGGACAGATTAAATTGGACTTGTTCCTGCAGACTTCCTCAAATGATCTTCAATATGGTAGGCTGTTTTAGATGGACTTCCAGAACTTATTTGGAAAACTTGTCCTGGACTTTTATGTTGCTAAGGACCTTAATTAAAGGGGAAAAGAAGTTGGAGCCCTTGGTTGGACTCGTGCTGCATGAGAATTGGCTGGTTACTGGACTTGTTCTGGCTGGTTTTCTGAAGGATTGACCCTGCTCTGGTTAGTCTTGCTGTGGCTGCTCTTGTTGGTGTTCCTGCTGGTTCTTGACATAAGGGTGGGTGCTTGGGAGGTAGTAAGCTTGGTGTCTCTGTTGTGGGACCCCTGCCTGGGTGTAGGGTAGGTGGTAAGCTCCATGTTCTTGCTGTGACATTGTTCTGGCTGGTTGGAGGTTCAACTCCTGTTGCAAATTCTCCTTCCTGAAAAGGATTTGCCCTCAAATCCTCACTAATGTCATCATCAGATTCTCCATAATATGGGCTTAGATCACCAACATTGAATGTACCATGCACTCCATACTCTCCTGGGAGGTCAATCTTGTAAGCATTAGAACCCAACTTCTCAATGACCTCAAAGGGACCCTCTGCTCTTGGACTCAGCTTGTTCTTCCTCTTGTCAGGAAACCTTTCCTTCCTTAGGTGCAACCACACTAGATCCCCTGCCTTGAACTCTCTGGATTTCTTTGGCCTCTTGCTCTGGACTTATACATTTCATTGGACTTTTCAATTTGCTGTTTCACCTTGGTATGCATCTGCATCATCTGCTCCACTCTGGTCTTTGCATCATAGGGCACCACCTTCCTTGCTACTGGTACAAGGTCTGTTGGCATCAAGGGGTTAGTGCCATAAACAACTTCAAAGGGGCTTTTACCTGTGCTGGTAGAGGAGGCTCTGTTGAATGCAAATTCTGCTTGAGCCAGCTTTAGATCCCAATCCTTCAAGGACTTGGAGATGATACATCTGAGGATCCTGCCCAATGTCTTGTTTGTTACCTCTGTCTGTCCATCAGTTTGAGGGTGGGGGGAGGTGCTGAATAGGAGCCTGGTCCCTAGCAGCTTCCAAAGTGTCCTCCAGAAGTGACTCATGAACTTAGAGTCCCTGTCAGATACTATGGTCCTTGGTACCCCATGGAGTTTGACAATCTCCTTGAAGTATAGGTCTGCAACCCCCATGGCATCCTCAGTCTTCTTGCAGGCAACAAAATGTGCCATTTTGCTAAATCTGTCCACAACCACCATGACTGAGTCCTTGCCCCTCTGTGTCCTAGGAAGAGCTACAATGAAATCCATGCTAACATCCTCCCAAGGCTTATCTGGAACTGGTAAGGGGGTGTAGGCTCCAGTCTGGAAGAATGACTTGGACTTCTGGCAAGCACTGCACCTCCTGATCACATCCTGAACGTCTCCCAACATCTTTGGCCAATAAAATTGTTCCTGCAGCATGTCATAAGTTTTCTGGATTCCAAAGTGACCAGCTAGGCCATTTGAATGTACCTCCTTCACTAGCAACCCCCTGTAAGGACCCCTTGGTACACACAGCTTGTTCCCTAGGAACAAGAACCCTTCCTGCTCCCAGTATCTACTTCCACTCTTAGGAATGCCTTCCATCCTTGCCACCCAGTCCTCCTTAAAGTCAGGATCCTCCCTGTACAACTCCTTCATGTGCTCAAACCCAAGTACCCTTTGCTCCATAAAAGTCAGCATCATGGTTCTCCTTGATAAGGCATCTGCCACCACATTGTTCTTGCCTTCAATGTACTTGCTGGAGAATGAGAAGGACTGCAAGAATTCCACCCACTTAGCATGCCTAGTATTCAACTTGTGCTGCCCATTGATGTACTTGAGTGCCTGATGATCTGAGTGCAATACAAAAGGCTTGGGCTTCAGATAATGACCCCAATGGTACAAAGCCCTGACTATTGCATAGAACTCTTTGTCATATGTTGAATAGTTGAGCTTAGCACCACTCAACTTCTCACTAAAGTATGCCACAGACTTTTGTTCTTGTGTCAAGACAGCACCAATGCCTATACCACTAGCATCACACTCCACCTCAAATAACTTGCTGAAATCAGGGAGAACAAGGACAGGAGACTCACACAAGAGGTCCTTGATGATGTTAAAGGACCTCTCAGCCTTGTCATTCCACCTGAATTCTCCTTTTCTCATACACTCAGTCAGGGGAGCCATGATGGAACTGAACCCCTTAATGAACCTTCTGTAGAAGGAGGCCAGCCCATGGAAACTCCTCACCTCAGTTATAGTCTTAGGGACCTGCCACTCCCTAATTGCCTTCACCTTGTCTTGATCAACAGCAACCCCTTCCTTGGATATGATGAATCCTAGGAATTGAACCTCTTCCTGCATAAAAGTACATTTCTCCATCTTGCCAAATAGCTTATGCTTCCTCAATACATCAAACAACAATTTCAAGTGCTGGAGGTGTTCTTCTGCTGAAGGACTGTATACCAAGATATCATCAAAATACACAACAATGAACTTCCCTAGATAGGGCCTCAGTACCTCAGTCATCAACCTCATAAAGGTGCTTGGGGCATTAGACAACCCAAAAGAAATTACCAACCACTCATACAACCCATGCTTGGTCTTAAAGGCTGTCTTCCACTCATCCCCAGCCCTGATCCTCACCTGGTGGTACCCTTGTCTTAAATCAATCTTGGAGAAGACCTGAGCTCCACTTAGCTCATCTAAGATATCATTCAACCTTGGTATGGGGAACCTGTATTTGATGGTGATATTGTTGATAGCCCTACTGTCTATGCACATCCTCCAAGACCCATCCTTCTTGGGCACTAGCAAGGCAGGAACTGCACATGGACTGAGGGACTCCCTCACAAAGCCCTTGCTAAGTAGGTCACTAACTTGAGCTTGTAGTTCCTGAGTGGCCTTTGGATCACTTCTGTAGGCAGGTTTGTTGGGTAGCATTGCTCCAGGAATAAGGTCAATATGGTGTTCTATCCCCCTGAGTGGGGGCAGCCCACTAGGCAGTTCAGCAGGAAACACATCTCCATAGGCCTCCAGTACCTGCTGGACCTCAGCTGGGATGCTTTCTTGGGGGAGCAGAACTTCTTTTGTAAGGAGGATGAACACAGGCTCATCACCCATGAGCTCTTGAACAACCTAAGCTTCACTCAACAGCAGAACCTCCTTGGACACATCATTGACAGGAGTTAGGTTCCCCTTAACATTGGGAGGCAAAGGAGCCAAGATGATCTTCTTGTTACCAAACTTGAAGGCATAGGTATTGTCTCTCCCATGGTGTATAGAGTCTCTATCAAATTCCCATGGCCTGCCTAACAAGAGGTGGCAAGCATCCATAGGAAGAACATCACACAAGGCTTCATCAGTATAGCCCTTGCCAATAGAGAACGGCACAACACATTGCCTATCAACCCTCACTTCCACTCCTTTGTTCAGCCATCTCAGTTTGTAAGGGTGGGGGTGTTCTTGTGTGGTTAGGGACAACTTATCCACCAGAGTTGTGGAGGCTACATTGGTACAACTTCCCCCATCAATGATCATGTTACAAACCCTTCCCTTTATGGTACACCTAGTTCTGAATATCTGCTGCCTCTGATCATCTTCCAAGGGTTGAGGTTGGGTGTGCATAACCCTCCAAGTCACTAGACTCAAGCCTGCATCAGGCTCAATCATCTCCTCACTAGGTTCTTCCTCAGGTTCCTCTAGACTATCCTCACACACAAGGATCTCTTCATCACCCCACTCCACAATCTCCATGTTGCTCAAAGCCCTTTTAGAGGGACAATCCTTGGCAAAATGCCCAAAGCCTTGGCATTTAAAGCATTTCCTGAGGGATACTGTCCTCCTCAGGTCTGTCTCAGGGGCCTTTCCCTTGTCTACTACATGAGGTTTAGCAGGGACCAAGGGTTCTCCTATCCTGACTCCAGTGTAAGGTTTAAAAGAGGGTCTAGCTGGGGGTTTGGTAGGGGCTGACTTTCCCTTTCCTAATTTCTCAAGCCTCAAGGATAGGCTAACTGCCTCCTCAAAGGAGTACAAGTGCTGTAACTTTACCCTACTAGCTATCCTTTCATCAAGACCTTCCAGAAACCTAGCTATCTTCTGCTCAGGTTTTTCAGTAATCTCACATTGAAGTGTGAGGTGTTCAAAATCCCTCAGGTAGGACTCAACAGACCTACTGTCTTGTTTCAGGTGGGTTAGTTTGATGAACATGTCTTGAGTGTAGTCTTTGGACACAAACTTATCCTTCATTTTCTTTTTAAGCTTATCCCAAGATTTAATAGGGTCTTTACCTTCCCTAGCCCTCTGACTTTTCATGTTTTCATACCATAGAGATGCATATCCTTTTAGTTTCATGATGGCAACTTTAAAAGCCTCCTATCAGTATAACCTTTAAACTCAAAGACTCTCTCTACTGACCTTAACCAATCTAGGAAATCATCAGGGTTCATGCTACCTAGAAAGTCAGGGATTTCTACCTTTATGTCTTTGTCATGGTGTCTAGGAAGACACTGCTCTAAGCCCTCTGAATCTGAGTCTCCTTCTTCCTGCAGCAGGTGGTACAGGTGCTCCTCTTCCACGACCTCTACCTCCTCTTCCACCATTGTTGAGCTGGCCATCTAAGTACTCATTGAAGGATGCTGTAATCTCCATGACAGTTCTAGCAAGGCCAGTAACTGTAGTTTCAAGCCCTGCTAATCTCTCTTCACTCATGGTTGGTTTTTGTATTTTTGAATGTAGTTAGGTAAATGTACTCACAAACCAAAGCTCTGATAACCAATTGAACTGAAACCTCTACAAAAATAGAGCTTTTCAGAGGCTACAAGGGGCCAGGGTGAACACTCCCTCACACGTACACTCACTCAGTCAGAACCCTGCACTAGGCCAGGCAGAACAGATAGGACTTTGCACCTTAGCACACAAGCAGAGGTAGCAAAGGTTGTGTTTAAGACTCAAAACACACAAGTAATGATTCTTAGACACTGTCATCTTAGGTCACACACAAGTTCACTAAGAGTTACCACAATACTTAGCTTAGCTAAAGAATTGCAAATGAACAAAGTTCAGGTTTATATTAATTCAAGTCTGATTTCCTTAGGGTTACAAGCAGGCCTTAAATAGGCAATTACAAACGATCTCCACCCTTGAAAATAATATAATCTAAGGGCTTTAAGAGCCTTACAATACTGATAAAGAAAATGCAAAAAGTCAGCTAATAAGGACGAGCCATGACAGACTGCAACTGACAGAAAACAAAGCTGAAAAGTGCTCTTGTCCCTTGCCTTAAATGGTAATGTTGTTGAATTCCTTAGGGGTTCTTTGTCTGGCTGTTTGCTGCTGTTCTTGGTGGTTGAGAGGGACTGCTAGATACCTTCCCAACGTTCTTATTTAGGTTAAGTTGATCACACAAAAGTAAGGAGTCTTGGACAGATTAAATTGGACTTGTTCCTGCAGACGTCCTCAAATGATCTTCAATATGGTAGGCTGTTTTAGATGGACTTCCAGAACTTATTTGGAAAACTTGTCCTGGACTTTTATGTTGCTAAGGACCTTAATTAAAGGGGAAAAGAAGTTGGAGCCCTTGGTTGGACTCGTGCTGCATGAGAATTGGCTGGTTACTCGACTTGTTCTGGCTGGTTTTCTGAAGGATTGACCCTGCTCTGGTTAATCTTGCTGTGGCTGCTCTTGCTGGTGTTCCTGCTGGTTCTTGACATAAGGGTGGGTGCTTGGGAGGTAGTAAGCTTGGTGTCTCTGTTGTGGGACCCTTGTCTGGGTGTAGGGTAGGTGGTAAGCTCCATGTTCTTGTTGTGACATTGTTCTGGCTGGTTGGAGGTTCAACTCCTGTTGCAAATTGTCCTTCCTGAAAAGGATTTGCCCTCAAATCCTCACTAGTGTCATCATCAGATTCTCCATAATATGGGCTTAGATCACCAACATTGAATGTACCATGCACTCCATACTCTCCTGGGAGGTCAATCTTGTAAGCATTAGAACCCAACTTCTCAATGACCTCAAAGGGACCCTCTGCTCTTGGACTCAGCTTGTTCTTCCTCTTGTCAGAAAACCTTTCCTTCCTTAGGTGCAACCACACTAGATCCCCTGCCTTGAACTCTCTGGATTTCTTTGGACCTCTTGCTCTGGACTTATACATTTCATTGGACTTTTCAATTTGCTGTTTCACCTTGGTATGCATCTGCATCATCTGTTCCACTCTGGTCTTTGCATCATAGGGCACCACCTTCCTTGCTACTGGTACAAGGTCTGTTGGCATCAAGGGGTTAGTGCCATAAACAACTTCAAAGGGGCTTTTACCTGTGCTGGTAGAGGGGGCTCTGTTGAATGCAAATTCTGCTTGAGCCAGCTTTAGATCCCAATCCTTCAAGGACTTGGAATGATACATCTGAGGATCCTGCCCAATGTCTTGTTTGTTACCTCTGTCTGTCCATCAGTTTGAGGGTGGTGGGAGGTGCTGAATAGGAGCCTGGTCCCTAGCAGCTTCCAAAGTGTCCTCCAGAAGTGACTCATGAACTTAGAGTCCCTGTCAGATACTATGGTCCTTGGTACCCCATGGAGTTTGACAATCTCCTTGAAGTATAGGTCTGCAACCCCCATGGCATCCTCAGTCTTCTTGCAGGCAACAAAATGTGCCATTTTGCTAAATCTGTCCACAACCACCATGACTGAGTCCTTGCCCCTCTGTGTCCTAGGAAGAGCTACAATGAAATCCATGCTAACATCCTCCCATGGCTTATCTGGAACTGGTAAGGGGGTGTAGGCTCCAGTCTGGAAGAATGACTTGGACTTCTGGCAAGCACTGCACCTCCTGATCACATCCTGAACGTCTCCCAACATCTTTGGCCAATAAAATTGTTCCTGCAGCGTGTCATAAGTTTTTTGGATTCCAAAGTGACCAGCTAGGCCATTTGAATGTACCTCCTTCACTAGCAACCCCCTTGTAAGGACCCCTTGGTACACACAGCTTGTTACCTAGGAACAAGAACCCTTCCTGCTCCCAGTATCTACTTCCACTCTTAGGAATGCCTTCCATCCTTGCCACCCAGTCCTCCTTAAAGTCAGGATCCTCCCTGTACAACTCCTTCATTTTCTCAAACCCAAGTACCCTTTGCTCCATAAAAGTTAGCATCATGGTTCTCCTTGATAAGGCATCTGCCACCACATTGTTCTTGCCTTAAATGTACTTGCTGGAGAATGAGAAGGACTGCAAGAATTCCACCCACTTAGCATGCCTAGTATTCAACTTGTGCTGCCCATTGATGTACTTGAGTGCCTGATGATCTGAGTGCAATACAAAAGGCTTGGGCTTCAGATAATGACCCCAATGGTACAAAGCCCTGACTATTGCATAGAACTCTTTGTCATATGTTGAATAGTTGAGCTTAGCACCACTCAACTT
>JAIUZE010047124.1:0-10091 GCA_022085475.1 Heliosperma pusillum | reverse complement strand
GAATACTAGAAGAACCATTCAAATTGTTCGCAACGACTTCATAAAATTCAGCTAAACCATCCTTATAGTTTGGGTCACTCATATTCGTAGCATTCATCCAAGTTAGAGTCATTTATCTACATTCGTAATATATATAGTAAGCCAACTAATTCCGAAAATCCAACTAATTAAAACTAATTCGATAATAAGCCAACTAATTCAGAAAAAGCTATGTATATAAGGCAACTAATTCACAAATAAACGAAATTCAGGAAATCAATAAAGCAAAATTATTAGAATTGAACAATTCAGCAAAATTATAAGCCAACTAATTCACAAATTCAATAATAAACGACATTCAGGAAATCCACAATAATTAGAATTGAACAATCTAGCTAGAAAATCTTAATAAGAAATAGTTAATAAAAATAATACCTGATTAATAAGAAATAGCAAACGGTGACAACAGTGACGGAGATGATGACAGAGAGACGATCAGGGAGTATGTCTTAGTGTTTGTGGTTTTGTGTTGCAGTATGATGCTTTGTGTTTGTGTTTTTGTGTTGCAGTACAGTATTATTAGTCTTGTGTGTTTTGTGTTTTTTTCATCTTTATTAACAAATATTGACAACGGTAATTATAAACGAACCGTTGTGATAGAGTAATGACTACGGTTAAAGTCTACCCGTTGTTATATATTTTCACCCTATTTGCGCCAATATGAAAAGTCAAATAAAGACAATGACAACGGGTCTTTTGTTAATAACGGTTGTCATTACTCTATCACAACGGTTGTATTCAGTAAAACCGTTGTGGAAAGTAATAACAACGGTTGTATTCAGTAAAACATATATACATTCACACATTAACTGCATATAAGAAGTAACTGCATATTACCACATTAACTGCATTGACTGCATAGGAAACATATATACATTCACACATTGAATCAATCAATAACTGCATGTGAATGTATAGTGGTTTTGGGAAATGTAAATGCATGTGAATCAATAACTCCAATCAATAACTCTCTATAAGTACAGCCTCAATACAAGGCTATCAACCATACAAAATTTCACAACTAGAAAATACTAACATCTTTGCATTCCCCCAAAATTGATGCTGTAATGTCTGAAACGTTTACTAAACCATATGCTAGCATCATGGTCCAAATACCTGCTCATATTGAGGGTGGCTACATTGTGTGTAAAAGCTACAAGAAACTCCGTGATACGCTTATTCTAAATGGCTACTTAATCAAGAAGATGAGGCCAATTTGGCATGGAAGGAACTTTTGTGGGGAACTCGTTTTCGAGTTTGGGATGACCGATGCTCATCAGGCGTCCGCATTATAACTGGCAAGAATGTTTGACAAGGCAGGGCATGGGCGATTAGATTGGATTGAGAGCACGGACCACCAGCCTGGGCCATATCTATGGGTGGCTACCCCACATGACCGTCACCGTTTCTCAAATGGGGTCGACTTCGTTGAAGTGACCTAGGGAGAGCGGTACGAAGAGATGGTTATGGTCAGGCTGAGCCGATTGATGCATATGCTCTAGCGGTGGCAGCTATCCGGGAGATTTACCCTGACTCAATTTAGTGGAGTCCCCTTACATCAGTTTGTTGTTGTTGTTTGGTTATTTTGGCGCCGTTAGTATGTGGTGTCGTTTGAACTTATTTAATAATATTAATGTTGATACGTTAATTGTTGTTTGACTTAATTTCGATCAAAATGAAAGTGATTTTGTGTATAAATTGATACGTTAATTGTTGGTTGACTTAATAATGAAGTAATTAAACCAAATATTAGGTTAAAACTAAATTTAATAATGGTCATAAATTCAATAATACACTAATTGACAAATTCAGTTCAAAGCTATTCAATCAATAAAACAAAATTAGAATTGAACAATTCAGCAAAATTATAAGCCAACTAATTCACAAATTCAATAATAAACGACATTCAGGAAATCCACAATAATTAGAATTGAACAATCTAGCTAGAAAATCTTAATAAGAAATAGTTAATAAAAATAATACATGATTAATACTCCCTCTATTCAAGTCCAAACACAACATTTCTCTTTTACACGTTTGCTGATAAGTGAATATTTGTATGATTTTAACCCCCAATTTAGCTCGGTTTTGTATGTCATTTGTGCTTTATTAAGCCACTTTATGAGCTAATATCGTCTTCTAGGCGAACTCCTATGTTCTAACCTGTTTTGTAGGGAATGTGACGTTTCTACGCCCTTTTTCTATATTCCCGAGCATTTGCCTAGAACCCGACGATTTGAAGAAGCAAGCTTGACCAAGTGAAAGGCATTTCAAGAAGGTTCACTAATTCAAAAGAGAGAAGAAGCAAAGACAGTTTCGTAGTTGTCGGAAGATCAATCAATTAGGCGGAAGAATTCATCGCTTTACATTAAAACCTATCAACAAACCCGATTGAAGAGGTCAAGGGGGGTGATGGAAGTCAAGTCATAAGCAAAGGAAGATGAAACGTTAGTCAAAGCTTCTAGATGACCACTTACCCGATCGGGGAAGTGAGTACCCGATCGGGGATGTTCACTGCTCCGCACAAATTGCTTCAACTTCCTATTTTTGTCCTATATGTTCAATGCTTGACCCCTTCCCCACGAAACCCTAATGCTATATAAAGAGAGCTCCAGCCCCTCTTCTCAACACATCTCAATCTTACATCCTCTTCTCATCTTTTCTTCTCTTCTTACATTTCTCTTTAGATTAGGAGGAAGGGAGAACTAGTCTCTCTTCTCTCATTTTCTTCTTCTTTAGTCTTTAGTTCTTAGTTTATTTCTGTCCTTTCTACATCAAAACTTTAGCTTAGATCAATAAGAATTTCATCCTTGTAATCTTCTTTGTGTGGTTCAAGCGTTGTAATTGGTAAATCGATTATTATGTGCAAGGATTTTCTATTATTGTTATCGTTTTCGTTGTTAATCGTCATATAGGTATTTCTACTTTATCCTTTGTTTAATGTCCTTTATTGTTTTCCATTTGATTGTTATTCTCTTTACATATTATCTTAGATTCATTTTCATGTTGTTATAATCGTCATTTCATTTCCTAGATTGTCAATTAGCGTCGTTATTATCGCCATATAAAGAGTCAAAATCAAATAAACATGTCTATCCTAGTTTTCATTGTTAATATCATTTTAGATTTAGACATTATCATGAGTAAGTAGTCACCTTTCTAGGGTGTAGGGTAGCCATGTTAGATTGATTAAAAGATGTTAATTGGATAAAAGAAATTGTGCCTTTAAAACGTTGTGTCTATGCATGTTTGGATTTTAACGATAGTTAACAATTTCTGGCCGGAAATAATCGACTAAAATGGAATTCTTTTCCAAGGTAGAGATACGCGAATTGAATAGACAAAGCATGACATGGTGGATTAAGACCTAGTAAATAGCCTAAAAGCCTGCTAGACCATCTGATCTATGATTGTAATGAACACATCATTCTTACGAACTCACAATGAATTATTTGCATGTTCCAAATCCAATTTCATCAATATGTCAATCTACATGTGTGAACCTACTTTCCTAGATGCTTTTCATCAGTTGCTTTATTATTTTCATTTGTTTTTATTTTGTTTTCATTTATGCTTTATATTAGTTTAGATATCAAAATCCCAAAACCCAGAAACTAGTTAGACAAAACCCAATTGCGAGACATTTCACATTTTATAGGAAGCACCATCTCCCTGAGGATCGACCCCTACTTCCCTAATTACATTAATTTGTTATTAGCCTACTCTGGGTAATTTATCTTTGTATCGGGCTTGCGACAAGCACGATCAAATTTTGGCGCTGTTGCCGGGGAGCACGGTTTAGTTTTCCTTTTTCTTGTGATTTTAATCGCAATTAAGTTTTATCTAGTCTTTAGGAACCCAAATTCCTTTAGACCTATCTTGATTTTTCATCTTAGCTTTCCAATCTTATGCCCAGATCTTCTAGACTAGGGACCCCTATCTCTTTAGACCCCGAACTAGAAAGGACTCTGCGTAGGAGACTAAAGTTATTCAACGAAATCTCAAAAGCTTCTGATACTTCAAGTTTAGATCGTATTCGTGAGAAATACTCGGATATTTTATCTAATCTCAAAGGAGAAGAAGATCCATTCTCATCTCCATTCTCAAAAACCAATCAACTTTCAAATAACACTCCATCTTCGTTCTTCACAAAAGGAAATGGTTCGACTTTCAGACCATTCCAAACCCACCGCAGAAAAACTTCCAAGGGGTATTGCTACACCCTAAATCGCAGCCCAAAACTTTGAAATCAAACCTGCATTCATTAACCTTATAGAAAGAAGCCAATTTAGTTGCAATGCCACAGAAGATCTCAACCTTCACATCCAAAACTTCTGTGACTATTGCTCCACTATTAGACAAACTGGAGTCACCCAAGGGCAAATTAGAGAGATGTTCTTCTCATTCTCTTTGAGGGGTAAGGAAAATTTGTGGATACATAGCCTTGATAAGGTTACATTAGGTATCACCGATTGGGAGAGTTTAGCTTTTGCCTTCTACCAAAAGTACTTTCCTCCAGAAAAGACCGCTTTGTTGAGAAGTCAAATCACTAGTTTCCGACAAGGGGATGATGAGAGTCTATATGAAGCTTGGGAGAGGTACAAGGACTTGCAAAGGGAGTGTCCTCATCATGGGATAGATCCATGGCTCCTTGCCATCACATTCTATAATGGGTGTTATATAGAGTCCCGTCGTATCCTGGCTTCTGCTAACAATGGAAGATTTGATCAAATTAATGTTGAAATTGCTCACACTACCATTGAATCCATGGCAATTCACGATTCTCAATATAGAAATTCCCGCTCCATACCATTGAAATCTAAGCAAGAGGACCCCACTTTGACACTTTTACAAGCTCAAGTAGCCCTTCTCACACAAAAGCTAGAACAATTCCAATCCTCTACATTTCAACAGAGTGACAATGGTGTAAGTAAACTTGAAGCCATGATGCTGCAATTGGCTCAAAGGCAAGACACCATGATAGCTCAATTCCAAGAGAGCAATCAAGCTAAGAACGCCTCCATCAAATTGTTAGAAGCTAAAATTTCCCAATATGCCTCTTCTAATACCCACCAAAAGCAAGGGCAGCTGCCTTCACAATGTTTCCAACCTCACGAAACTGTAAATGCCATTTCCTCGAGAAGTGGTAAGCATAATGATGAGCCCATGGTTGTTGATGTTGAAGATGAGGTGCCCATGTCAAAAGGGAAAGAGCCCGAGATTCCTATCCAGATCAAAGTCCCATTTCCCGAAAGATTAGCCAAGCACAAGGAGGAGGCAAAGTATGGTAAGTTCCTTGACGTCGTTAAAAACTTAAAGGTAACAGTCCCTTTCACTGAATTGATTTCCCAAGTTCCTTCTTATTCCAAGTTTATGAAGGAAGTCCTCAAAAAGAAGAGATCCTTCAATGAGATGAAGACCGTAGCTTTCACTGAAGAGTGTAGTGCACTCTTACAAAATAAGTCTCCACCAAAACTTAAGGACCCTGGTAGTTACTCCATCCCTTGCACTATAGGCACGTATACCATTGATAAGGCCCTTTGCGACCTAGGTGCTAGTGTAAGTGTCATGCCCTTTTATATGTTTGAAAAACTTAACATGGGTGCTTTGAAATGCACTAATATTACTTTGCAAATGGCGGACCGTTCCCTAAAACAACCTATGGGTGTTTTAGAAGATGTGCCCGTCAAAGTTGGTAAGTTTTTCATTCCCGTTGACTTTCTAGTACTTGACATGGCTGAGGACTCTCAAATCCCAATCATTTTGGGAAGACCCTTTTTGCACACCGCTGGTGCAGTTTTTGATGTCAAGAATGGGAAGTTGACATTAGAGATAGGAGATGACAAGGTGACCTTTAGTAAAAATTCCACCGTTAGGAGTCCTGTGCTAGAAGACTCATGTTATGTGCTTAATGTTGATGACTCTTCTATTGTTTCTTCTATGCCTCGATCCTTACTGACGGATCCGTTGGAGGCACATGTTAGTGTTGATTCTCTTGCAGGTGAGAATACTAAAAGCACTACTGCTAAAAGTGCTATAAGGGGCTATTCTCGGAAAAGCTTGGCATGGATGGAGAATGTAAAGAACGTTATGATGATGAGCTTGGATGATAGTGAGCTTACAGATAAAGGATGATCAAAGAACGAAATGGAGTCTAGCAAGACTTTTAAATTGCGCTTCTCGGGAGGCAACCCGTGTTCCTTTTCTTTTTGCATTTTTATTTTTGTATTTCCTTTTTCATTGTTAGATTTATTTTGCAGATGAAAGAGTTTTTGAAGAATCTATAAAGACCTTCCTTGTCAAGTCCAAAAGACTAGCTTGGGGGAGTCTGCGCTGACTAGTAAGCTTCACTCTTCTTTCATTTTTCCTTTTCCCCATTAAGCATCTCATTGCATATTTTGTCTTTGTGCTCACATTGAGGACAATGTGATGTTTAGCTTGGGGAGGGATTGCATTTTCCCATTTTGCATTTTAGTTGATCATTTTTCAAATTTTGAATAAAAGAAAGAGAAGATTTTTGAGAAAATTTAAAAATTTCTGAACATAATTGAATGCTTTTCATGCTTTGCTTGCTTGTTTACTATGCTATCATGTTACATTTCCCAAACTTAGAGCTTTCAAAAGATAATGATTCAATATTTATTGAATTTTGCATACATGGGAAAGTCTTGTACACAGTAGGCATGGAATGAATCTATAGATGAGTACGCTTGATCTTGACATTTGGCAAACTACATATATTGTAAGGTAGAACCTCCTTAGACTGGTACATCTATACCCAGTCTCATCTAGGTGTGTGTAGTTCTCCTTGTGATGTGTATCATGTCAAAACGCATAAGTATGGTTCTCATTTCATTCCTATAAGCATTGTATTCATGATTCACTAAGATTTGAAGCCTTTTTCACTTTGAATTACACCTCAAAATAAGCCCCTTCATACAAATGTTTCACAAAAATAATAGCTACATATAAAAAACTGTCTACCTTTTGAGCTAGTAGCTAGACTATGGTGTATGGGTGCTCTTTTGAGAAGATTTGTTCTTATTTGTCAAAGTGAATTTGGGAGAACCAAAATGTCCAAAAAGTGATGTTATGTTCAGAAAAGAAAAGAAAAGAAAAGAAAAGAAAAGAAAAGAAAAGAAAAGAGAAAAAAAAAGAAATAAAAGAAGAAGTTGTGAGTATCTCCTAAGAAATGTCAAGTCAATATTCAGAAGGAGTTTACCCTTGTGTTTCGTGTGAAATAAGCCAATTTGTTGCTTCTAGGCTTTGTTATCCGTATTCTGGGAAATTAATCGAAAGTTTGGATTGAATATTCATTTATCATTGGTCAGTTGCTAGCTCATTCTAACCTTCACATGACCATAACTAATTGTCCACCTTTCACCCATTTCCCAAAGCCTTCTTCTCATCTTTTCGGCTTCTTTTCTATGTGCATTGTGATCTTTGACTTGTGTTTTGAATTGTTTACCATATTAGACTGCGGACACATTTTCATAAGTTGTAGATAGGTGAGTGTCTCAAAAACATTTACACATAAAGAAATCACCTTTTACATACAATGAGTGTTCGAGTGTGCCGTGAGAGTCCATTTGTCAACAGATCATGCAAGAGCCGAAATTCTGTAGTGAAATTCTTTGTGCTACGTCGTTATGTAAATCTCATCCATGTTTATGTATCATTCTTCCCCACCTTGTCTTTGGGTTATGATTCATTATGTTTCCAAAGCTTTACGTTGAGATTTGTTTCCTGATGGTGTAGTAGCTAATGCTTGCAACCCTTGTCCTGGTATTGTTTGTTATGTTTGCTTGAGGACAAGCAAAGGTTTAGCTTGGTGGAGTTTGATAAGTGAATATTTGTATGATTTTAACCCCCAATTTAGCTCGGTTTTGTATGTCATTTGTGCTTTGTTAAGCCAATTTATGAGCTAATATCGTCTTCTAGGCGAATTCCTATGTTCTAACCTGTTTTGTAGGGAAAGTGACGTTTCTACGCCCTTTTTCTATATTCCCGAGCATTTGCCTAGAACCCGACGATTTGAAGAAGCAAGCTTGACCAAGTGAAAGGCATTTCAAGAAGGTTCACTAATTCAAAAGAGAGAGAAGTAAAGACGATGTCGCAGTTGTCGGAAGATCAATCAATTAGGCGGAAGAATTCATCGCTTTACATCAAACCCTATCAACAAACCCGATTGAAGAGGTCAAGGGGGATGATGGAAGTCAAGTCATAAGCAAAGGAAGATGAAACGTTAGTCAAAGCTTCTAGATGACCACTTACCCGATCGGGGAAGTGAGTACCCGATCGGGGATGTTCGCTGCTCCGCACAAATTGCTTCAACTTCCTATTTTTGTCCTATATGTTCAATGCTTGACCCCTTCCCCACGAAACCCTAATGCTATATAAAGAGAGCTCCAGCCCCTCTTCTCAACACATCGCAATCTTACATCATCTCTTCTACATTTCTCTTTACAAAACCTAGTTTAGGAGGAAGGGAGAACTAGCCTCCCTTCTCTCATTTTATTCTTCTTTTGTCTTTAGTTCTTAGTTTATTTCTGTCCATTCCATATCAAAACATTAGTTTAGATCAATAAGAGTTTCAATCTTTGTAGTCTACTTTGTTGGGTACAAGTGTTGTAATTCAAGGAACGATTATTCTATGCAAGGGATTTCTATTATTGTTATCGCTTTCGTTCATGATCGTCACCTAGGTATTCCCACTTTATCCTTTATTGTTTTCTATTTTGATGGTTATTTCCTTTATATGTTATCTTAGATTCATTTTAGTGTTGTTATAATCGTCATTTCATTTCCTAGATTGTCAATTAGCGTCGTTATTATCGCCATAGAAAAAGTCAAAATCAAATAAACATGTCTATCCTAGTTTTCATTGTTAATATCGTCTTAGATTTAGATATCGCCATGAGTGAGTAGTCACCTTTCTAGGGTGTAGGGTAGCCATGTTAGATTGATTAAAAGATGATAATTGGATAAAGAAATTGTGCCTTTAAAACGTTGTGTCTATGCATGTTTGGATCGTAACGATAGTTAACGACTTCTGGCCGGAAATCATCGACTAAAATGGAATTCTTTTCCAAGTAGAGATACGTGAATTGAATAGACAAAGCATGACATGGTAGATTAAGATCTAGTAAATCGCCTAAAAGGCCCTGCTTAGACCATCTATTCTATGATTGTAATGAAAAAACATAATCTACGAATCCACAATGAATAATGTGAATGTTCCCAAATCCAATTCATCATATGGTCAAATTCTACATATGTGAACCGTGACACCCTCGCGAATGCGGAAATATAAAACAAACAAGCATGTGAATTATTTTGCGGAAATAGGTAGTTTTAAAAACTTTTATACATGCAAGTTAAATAAAACGAGGAGTGTCAAAATGTTACAACTAAGTACGGAAATACAACAAAGAGACGGGGTCTCTTAAATGTTAGCAAAGAACAAGTATTTAGCAAAACTAGCTAAAATCGTCTAGAGGTGAAACTTCCAGGGACAACGCCCGCTAGCTCACACCCGAACCCAAAATAGTCAAGCAAAAAGCCATCCATGCAAGCAACCTGTTCATTCATGAAAAACATGAACGCCACAATCAGTGGGGAGTAACTCCGGGTTCTCCCAGCCATATCACATTAAACGTACATATAAGGAAATACACAAGTAAAATCATGCATATATAGATATACATGTGAGATACGATAAGGATAGATAGGCAATTCGATAGATAATGATAAGATCATGTGGAAATCAAATCCGAAACCATCATGTTATTCAAAGACTCGGGAAAGACACTCTTAGGCAACCAAATACGCTCACTAGGGCTTGCATCTCACCGTTAGCGGTATAAGATTGATAAGATTGAGACTCGACAGAAAAACCAAGTCAAGTCATGCGATGATCACATAAATCCAACATATTATCATCCATTCACGAACCAAGACATTGACGGTGTCCAATCATGCAATGACCATGAACAATATCATGAAATCACGCATTCAAAAACGACACAAGACGACAACTCTCACGGTAAATG
>JAIUZE010047122.1:0-16708 GCA_022085475.1 Heliosperma pusillum | reverse complement strand
TGCATACTTGGGTACATTGACGAGCTAGCGAGCGAAGTATTTACCTTGGACCTATATTCGGTTCTTTAGGATTGTATATTATTATACACTCTTTTATTTCGTATTTATACGGGAGATATGTCTCTCGTTTTGGATATTTCTTTTTGTATAATATTATTTCCTTTTTGTTATGAACCTTTTTATTTAAGACACCTTTGTTATGTATTCTCATCTTTTATTTAGTTAAATATTTTTTTCTTTCCGCAAATTTGAGGGTGTCACAGCAGTTGCATGTTTTTCTTATCTACTTGTCTACTATAGTTGGGTCGGGATTTCAAAAAGAATATCAAATGGGTGTAGCAAGTATGTTGGCAATTGTGTCATTTATTCCCTTTGTTGAGAAAAGTTGTGAAGCAAAAGATCTGAAAAAGAAAAAAAAAATGATGAAGAAAAAGAAAAAAAAATAAAAGAAAAATATAAGAGGAAAAAGGAAAAACATATGTTGCTTCATTGAATTGTTCAAGGGATAATGAAAGGGAATACACTAGAGTCTAATGTATTTTTTAGAGAGCAATATCGATATCTCTCTTGTGTTGTCAAAGTTTAAGATGATTTCTCTAGTCGGTGTTGGTTTGTGCTAGTCTTGTAGATTTGTTTCGGTAAGTGTCGCTGCGACTACCGGTCTTAGCCCCACATTCCCGTACGTGCCTTGGCACAATCCACTTCTATACCTTCACCCATCAGCCTCCCTTGTTGCCCTGATTCATGTGCTTTATAGCGAATGCGTATTAGTTGGGGAAATTACTATCACATTAGAATGCATGCATGTTTCATAAGTTGAGTGAGTGTTTCTATTTCTTTCTATCTTTACAAAACTCACCCTTACATAAAACTTATGAGTGCATGAGTGAATCCGCGAGAATCCGACAAATTGAGCCTTGCAAGATTGAAAGGTATTTGGTTTTTGCCTATACTACGGTATAATGTAAAATCTTGGAATATAAGCTGCGTTTTCTACTTTCCCGTGCCTTTGAATTTGTTTTATTGGTACAACTTGGTCATTACTTTGTTATAGATATGGATAGCTTGGGATTTGTATGTGCATTAACATTAGCCTTGAGTTTTTCATTCACCATTTGTATGTTTGTCCTTGTATAGTGTTGAGTGCTTTGCTTAGGGACAAGCAAAGGATTGGTTTGGGGGAGTTTGATGATCATTATTTATATACATGTTTTATGCTTTCCTTAGACACATATAACTCGATTTACCGTCTTTCCTTGCTTATTTCTATGCTATTTTAGCTAGAATATCGATTCTGCCGCTTCTGTTATGTTTTAATGTATGATGGATGCATTTGGAGCTTTTTGAGTAGATATGAAGCATGGCGGAGTCGGATCGTGGAAGGTTAGGCACGGGAATCGAGAACGAAGGAGAAGAAATGAAGAAAATCGAAGAAATAAGCGAAAAAAAGGGATGCTCGACCGAGCATAGTGCCTTGCTCGATCGAGTCGGGCTGAAGGTTGCTCGATCCAGTAACATACCAGTTTTTCGACGGCTTTTTCATATTTTCCTAAACTAGTTAACCTAATTAATTAGATTTGTATTATAAAAGAAAAGCTCGTCTTTCACAATTAGCTATGCTTTTTCATGGTTTTTGTGCTTTTCTTATGCTTTAATATTAGAAAACCTAATTAATTTGCTTGCCTCTGGATTTTATTCATCAAGACTATTGTCTTTAGTTCAAGCTTGTAATCGGTATTCTTAATCTTCCTTTGTTATTCAGTTAATTACCTTCTTGTTCTTTAATTATTCTTTGTTCATCCTTTCATTATTGTTAAGCATGTTTACTTTAATTATTATTGTTGTTATTTATATGAGTAGATAAATTCCTTTCTAGGGTTGAAAGGGGATCTAGGATTGTTAGAAGGGGTAGATTAATTAATTGAATTGCAATTGCATGGTTATCGTTTGATTATCGTTTTAATTCTAGTTGTTTGATTACTGGCCACGATTAATTAACTAGTCGCCTCGAATCAGAATTAGGACAGACGCGACCAGACACCGGGTTAAGACTAAGATAGGCTACGATAATTGAATAGAACTCGTTTAATGATAGCGATTGCATGTTAAATTGTAGATCTAAAGGGCATAATTGAATCGACCGATCTTGTGACCTTAGATAACTTTATTGCATGATAGTTGACTACATCCTTACCCCTGAACAATAATCCTAATGAACCTGAGACCCTAGACTTTTAATCTTATTGTTTTCAATCTTTTATTATTAGTTGTTATTGCTTATTATTAGTTGTTATTACTATTAGTTGTTATTGTTTGCTATTAATTATTATTATTGATTGCTTTTAGTTTAGAACTCAAAATCAAAACCCCAAATAGTTACTTTAGAGACAAACCTAGTCTAACAGATTAAAATACTACCGCCTCCCTGTGGATTCGATACCTTACTTACCGCTGACTATTAGTTAGTAGTGATTTAGGTTTACTTTGATTAAGGAGACGCGACTTTAACCTTATCACCTGCAGAGGGGATCTCGGATGGGGGCAAAGAGACGTTGGAAGGGTCATCATGTACCCTATAAAAGACAAGCAACAGCAAAGAGGAAAGATCATCATTTTTCACTCACTCTCGAATAGAAACACAAGCAACTCAGCAATTATTATAACAAACTCCTCCTAGCTTCCCTGTTTCACGTCCAAATACATTGTACCCCCTGAGCAAGTACTTTTACATTTTAGTGCATCTATTTGGAGGGATTCCGACTCCCCCCGCGGTTTTTTCCACCTTGGGTTTCCGCGTCACCAATCTCTTGTGTCATTTCTTTTTTGCATCTTTACTTTCGTTTCATTTTTCATCTTGCACTAGTAGATTATTAGCCACTTTGATCCACCTAACAATTAAACCTCATAATTCGTAAGTTTTTACCAAAACAGGTAACATGACTATTACAACAAACCGAATTTATTGGTTTGAAACACTATAACGCTAACTCATTATGTTCACTCAATAGTCACCGCCCATGCACAAGATAAAAGCTAAATACTCCCTCCTATTCACTTATTTCTTCCCTCTTTTATTTCGCACAAGAACTAAAGAGGGAAGAAAATCCAAATAACGCAATAAGGAAATAGGGAAGAAATGAGTGAAGAGGAGGGAGAAGCTAAGGGATGAACAAGTTCAAGGGCTATTATCCATATAAGTTGTCTTTCTTGCAAAATGCAAACATCATGGTCGACAGAGTTCTCAGGCCGTCATATATATCTCATGCTTTTAGAATGATAGATGCGGATATTATACGAGATAATTGCTTGACAATTTTTGAGAAGGAATTTTTTTAATCCACTAAAATTCATATGAGAGCGAGAGTGTTGTATGTATCCTCAACGGTCCGATTGAAGTTATGATACCCAATTTATGTATACAACTTTGTGTATTTATACAACACTTTTACACCAGACGAACCGGTTTTATTTTTCTACAAATATTCCCTAATGAGTAATTTAGCTTCATAACATAGTTCTCAAAGGAAAATAAAAACAAAATATTGTGCAATAGGATAACGGCTCATCTAATTGAAGACGGGCATTATCCGTCACAAGCTGAAAACGGATAGTGCTCCTCTTAGAATATGCAAGTGGGAGGGTAAGTAGGGGTTCCATTTGCCCTCCACTTGTCCTACTCACTTGCATAATGTGAGATGGGCACTATCCATCTTTAGCTTGTGACGAATAGTGCCCGTTTCACTGAAAATTTAATAAATCTAGAATAATCACTAAATGTAATCCATGTATTCTCAAAACAGTTGGTGTTGCTTCAGACGGACCATTTTGGTCTGAAGAAATAAGACGGGATTTTGTAACCACTTTACAGTTAGATGTAACCGCTATTGAAAACAAGTTAATATAAGTTGTGGTTACATTTTATCAAAAAGTAGCAACATAATTCCGTCTTATTTTTCAGACGGAATTAGTCCGTCTGAAATAAGAATTTGTGTTCTCAAAATTCCTCTTTTCCACCATGTCATTCAGGAGAATTCCAAGAATCTAGTTTCTTATGCCTCATTCAGCGTACTGCTACTCACCATGCCATCTATTTGCAAAATGGAATCAGAAGAACAAGAAATGTAGAAAGCCAACTTTAGCCGCTTAGAAAATTTTATTTGCAAAAAATTAAGAATTGATATCTTGAAACCGCTTATTAGTTTGGATCATCAATAGATTTCTTGTATTCAGGTTTCAGCTGATAGGTCCCTTGATTAACTCCTTTGTTGTTGTACACACACAAGTCTTTCAATATATCTTTTATGAATTGCTGCAAGGCAATAAACTTCAACTTTCAGTAAATTGAATATACACATACTTTTTTCTATTTAACCCCAACATTAGAATAAATCAATCAATCAAGGTGCTTAAAAAGGCAATAATAATAATAATAATAATAATAATAATAATAATAATAATAATAATAATCTACTATATACTAATCCACAAACATTTAGAGCATTCCTATTGGCGGCTAGAATTTAGGATTAGTGGGCCCCACATCAAAACTAAAACTTTGATTACCCTCTCTCCTCTTCTTTTTTTCTGATTTATTTAGACTATGTTCTTCTAATGTTTTTGGACTTTGCATTAGTTAAATAAGGATTATCGACTTTGCATTAGTTTTTCTGAAAAAAATAATGACTTTGCATTAATTTTTCTTAAAAAACATTAATTTTTTTTAAAAAACATAATGAAAAAAATAATGGAATTAATTATTAATATCGACTTTGCATTAGTTTTTCTGATTTATTAATAAACTACCGATAAAACACACTTCCATTATTTTTTTCATATTCTATGATTAAAAAAAAATACTCCCTCCTAGTTTACATGTTCTTCCCTTTTCTTTTGTACACAAGAATTAAGAAAGTGAATTTGGACCACATAAAACACACTACCCCATATACAATTGAATTTGGACCACACAAAAGCTTCTGAATAAGGAAAGAGGGAACAACACCAAACTAAGCTCAATAAGGAAATAGGGAACAACAATCAAACTAGGAGGGAGTATATAAACTAATAATTTCTTGCAAAACAAAGTCCAAAAATAAAAATATTGTAAACAATATTTTTGCAAAACAAAGTCCAAAAATTGATTGATTAATGAGAAAATCAGAAAAATAAGAGGGTATCAGTTCTCCGAGGTGATAACATCAAAAAAATTCAGACGCAAATTACCCATTTGACTAAATTAAACTCATCATATACCTCTTCTATATATCTTTATTATAATAAATCAGATTTAATATAATTAATTCAATAAATTTTCTAAATTGAGTAAAATTAAAAACAAATACTAAAAGACGATCAGAACCTGTCGAGATTCAAGGAGTCATCAATAAAATCAGTGGATTGACAGACTTGAACTTAATAATCAAATCGTCTTCTATTTATTTTAAAAAAAACAAAAAGAATGAAAAAAATAAAAGAAATAAAAAGCTCAGAACTTCTTAAAGGGTGTGTTAGCCGTCAACGATGTCTCAAAAAGAGTACATCTACGGTACACTGTTAAGATTTCCTCACTGCTAACTATTTCTATTAATTATTAATAAATGATAAATTATGTTAAAAAAACTAAATTGATTTTGGGGATTTTGATTGATAGACGGCTGATGAGAGATTGATTATGAGGTATGAGTGGTTAAAAGAAGGGTTATTTATATTTATAAACCCTAACTAAAAAAACCTTAATTGAGCATAGGAGGAGCTTGGACTATTGGGTTCAGTAGTTCACTACTACCATGAACTTGGCCCATTTATTAGTTGTGACAACACCCATATATGTATGCATAAATTATGTATGTCAGGAGAAATATTGCCAATTGGGCATAAGTCTAGCCCTCGGAAATGGGTTAATCATGTTGGTTTTGGGTTTGGTTCAGGTCTATTTTTGGTTCAGGTCTATTTTTGGTTCGGATTATTTTTGAGTTGGTTAATAGTAAGTTATTTGGGAATTACGATCATAACATTGACAAAAACAAAACAAAATTGTAAGTAACAAATTAAAATTCACCAAAAGCATTGACTAATCTTCTTTATATAAAAGAGAAAGCATTTCAAGCTTCCCTATTGGTGGTTCAAGATGAAGAATTTATCAAATTATTATTGATGTAGGACCCCCCATGTTTTTGGTGAAGATTAATTGACCTCTCTGAAGTGATTAAAATAGTTATTGTTATGGGGTAAAGTGATTAAAATAAGATAAAGTATGGGTATTGTGGGGTATTGTTGTGGGGTAATGTGATTAAAATAAGTATAAAAGTTTACCAAAAAAGAAAAGGGGAGGTATTGTGAATAGATGAAAATGGAAAGCATGAATGTTATTGTGAATAGGAGGGAGTAGGTTATACTCCGTAAGAAATCATATTATGTTTCGAAATTTTGGCCTTAGGGTAAGACGTGTTTTTTGAGAAACATATAGTTATTTTCATTCCCGTTGATATAAAAAAAATTATTTGTTCATTATATATTGGTTTAAATTATTATATTGGTTTAAATGTATTAAAATCATGTTACATTAATAAAGTATATATATGGATTTTTTAGTTGATTGTGAATTTAAAATTTATCTTACAAAAATATACTACTTATAGTTTATACGCCTTTTATTAGTTACGACCCGTGCATATTCTGCACGGGTTTAAAACTAGTAATAATAATAAAACTAACGACATCCACAATGGGTACTTTTAAACTCTGTTAGTCCTTATTAGGGCGGGAACTCCTTCCCTACATAGGAGTAGCTTACAAGATTTGCCAATGAAAATGTAAGAAAATAGATTCCATATTAAAAATGTTTAAGAGGATTTTTCATTCTCACATATTCTCAAACAAGACCATCTCACACAATACCTTTTGTAAGACCGCTCCATTTACCCACTAATTACTTATTAGTACAATTAAATTAAACCTATTACTTGTACATTACACAAAATATAATATATCAGATGAATCATCCACTGTGGGTATATGTTATTGGTATGATTGAGCTTTTTAAGCTAATGTAGGAAAGATGCAGAAATATCAAGAGTTGTAAGAGAAATTCTACTATTAGTGATCCTTGAATTGATCTAAAATCAAATCTCATATCCATCTCGTAGTCATAAACTATTTCAAGTCCACGAAATGACAAGAGAATCAAATAGACAAAAAAAACATAAGAACTAAGATACAAACTTAAGATATTGGAGCTAAACTAAAACAAAGATATAAAAAAAATTAATAGCACAAAGATGAAGAACCAAATATATAAAACTTCCGGGAAATTTTAAGCAAGGGTCACACCTCTGGTTGGTCAGTCCTATTGATCAGTTCTTTGAGAGTCCAGTTAGATTGTTGTTCAAAAAGTTTAAATGTAATATCTTCCATCTCCCCACGGTCCCTCCTCGTTCTTTTTGTTTCCGATCCCTTGACAGCCACTTTCTTCTTCTCCTGGCACAATAGATGTTCATCAAGACAAAAAAAAAAGATCATAGCAAAGCATGAAACAAGAGTGCAATTATAGCTTGCATTTGTTCAAATTAAAAAGCAGATACCCAAACTTGTCAGACCTTAACATGAAGAATTCCCGGCATATGCATTATGGGCTTCTCGTGGCCAATCACCTTGATCACGCACGAGGAGTTAGCGGAATAAATTGACCATAGAAAGGAAAAAAGAGGAGATGCACGAGTGCACTATAAATACACAAACGATACCTGAATTTGTCTAGGCTTAATTGAGTATTTGTTAGTACGTTCACGACACAGTTTTCCATAGCTTTCAATACCATCATACTGAGGCCTCACGTCAAATTTTGTTTTTATCTTCCCTTCCACGGAGCTCTTGCCTATATAAGGCAATTACTTTATAGTAGCGCAATAAATCCCCTAGAATTGTAAATTTGAGAATAATGTATGGTTAATGGAAGAAACTTTACAACATGCATGAAGCACGGGTCTCCACACTTCAGCATGTTCCATAAGGTTCTAATATACTGTTTGAAAAAATATTACTCCTTATTACATTTGGAACCACCAACTCGGAATTCTTCTATGTCACTGTTTTTGATTGATTAAACTTTGAGTGTTCATACTTTTTACTCATGAGTTCAACCTTGATCATATTTTTCAAATCATAATTGTTGTAAAGACGAGTAGTTTGAAAAAAAAAATCGATATTAATGAACTCGTAAACACGAGTTACGGTCATTTGAAGTTTTTTCAGTTTGAAAAAAATGGGTATTATGTGCGAAGTGTCAAACTTAAAGGGTATCACGTGAATTTTTCAAAATAAGTATATAACTTGCAGTCTTTCAATTTAATCGGAGCATTTAAGGGATTAACATTTAGATAAAACACTAGAAACCAACAACAATGCTCTAACATTTACCATGTTTTTCTACCCCCAAAGCCAAAAAGACTACAACACTAATTATTTATGAAGTTCACATTCGGGGATTCAGTAACATATGAACAGTTTTCCCACATGAACCCACAACATGCATTGTGTTTTAACATAGGGATAAGGTTGCGTCAAGACAGTATTTTAGCATGTGTAGCCCGTGCAGCTGCACAGGGTCCTCAAAATTTGTGCCCAAAACATTAGGTACTGGATAAATAAATCAAGCGGGCTATTAAACATTATAAGCACAGTGGCTCAATGGTTTTTCCTTTGTCTTCCACTCCTGGTTTGAAACTGTTCAGACTCATTTTTTTTGTCTTCTTATTTAGCTTGCATTTAATAGTTGAGCCCACATAATTCCATTTTTTTTTCCATACTTCCATTTCTAAAAAAGAAAACCTTAATTATTAGAGCATACTTTGGAATATTTCTTACCTTTAAAAGCTTTACCAAACTTCAAATAATTTTCAAGTAAAATTTCACTTCAATAAAGAAAATAGCTAATAATTTTATATTCTTACGTGGATGTAATTTATTATTTCAATTTTGGTAACCTAAATTAAATTACAATAAACTATAGGTTTTGTTTAACAATATGTTCAATTTAGATACGTAACTTAGTAAATTTTCGCTTCTAACAATAACAAGGCCCCTATTTTTTTTAAAATTTGGGTGCGTACATTCGACCTCGTACCCTGCCACATGAAATGGGGCCATTAAGGCACTTTAGTAATGTTGATGAAAATACCACACATCTTGAAACATGACTTATTGTAAGACTTATAGCAATCATTCCACTAGTAATATGCCTTAAAAATGTGTAGTACATACAGAAAATACAACTATATCCAATCATGTATGTCACATAATCATACAGAAATGTTAATTTAAGGAGAGATAATAAATTACTTGTTGCGATATAAATTATGCGTCACTACCAAATCAAAAGGGAAATTATAAATTCTTGCACCTCATAAACCAACAAGAAATGATGAAAGGGTCATACTCACCTTGAGACTCAGAAAAGACAAACATTGGAGCAAAATCTTTTGACATATCCATTGAGTAAAACCTTGGTACATTTCCCAAATCAGTGCCACTCATTTCCATGGAGAACTGTCATCATTTTAAACAGTGTTTGAAAATTGAGAATGGTGATAGCAAGGGGGGACATAAAAACAAACAAAAACGCCCAAAATTTCCCTTTGCATGTTGACAATAAGTGCATCATTAAACGATAAGATCACATTTATTTACATATTCACACTATGCATAAACTATGAGATCTCATTTATTTTGTACCTTCACATTATGCATAACCAAAGACGACGCTTATGTAAGCATAATCAGTTAGCCATAAAGTAAACAAAAAAAAAGCGCAATTAGAGGTCATCACAGCTTGACCTCCACACGGCATATATAGCCAATGAGTTGCAAATTGTAAAATAAAATCTTTTCCATTAATCTTCATCAAATTGAACTTAATAAGCACAAAGTTGTACTATATAGCCTAAACTTTCTCACTTTAACTATTTACTCCCTCTGATCCACACCAATGGTAACATTGTGAAAAATGGAATATTTAAGAAAAGGAGGGGTAAAAAGTAGGTGGACCATGTAATAGTGGGTTTAATTGTAGGGTTGATAGGTGGGCCATGTAATGGCATTTTGTGTAAATATCAAATGAGAATAAGGATAACATAGTAATGTTGTTGGCCAAATAAGGTATATTACCATTGGTGTGGATCGTCTATTTATGATAAGTGTTACCATTGGTCTGGATCGGAGGGACTATTAAATATTATATACCAGATTAAACCAACTCACTTAGAACATTAAATCATAAACTAACTTGTCAAAGAAACTCGTACACATCAGTTTCATAGTAAACATTCAATTTGCTCTAAGAGGAACAAAGTCAAAAAAAACAATAGGCTAATTTACTAAGGCAAGAAATATCGATAAGTAACAATTCCGAAAAGGGATGTTGAATTGACCAAAAAGAGTAGAGGAAAGTGATCCTTTTTGTCAAATTTAATATTGTTGTAATTGTAAGGGTCTAAAAAAATGGATGGAAAATAATCAAAACCAAACACAATTGACATTTTAATAGTCGACATTGTGATATTAACAATTCAATAACTAAAGAGGTTTTATGAGTCGTAGAATAAGTAAATCATACATAGTGCTTGCCAACCACATGTATCATAAGCACAAAGCCACATTTTCTAAAGTAAAGCACTAACTTTTTAAAACACCTCAAACTTAAACATCACAAAATCATATTTCAATCAAACATAACCACCAGTCCACCACCAACATGCACCAATAGCGATCCTACATTTAGTGCCGCAAATGTACGCAACTTGACCAATAGTCCAATACCTTTGATAGATTTCATAAACTTATTGTTATTATTGATAATATTGTGTTCTGATCTGAATACATAATATGTACCCATATTTATACTAGATTAATCTACCTAAACTATGATACCAAATAATATATTATATATCTTATTAATATTCTATCCTAATATATTCTATCCTAATATTTATTAAATCATATCTTAATATTATCTCATACGACTCCATATGAGATCTTATTCCTTAATACCCTCCCTCAAACTTATGGTAATTTGACTAAATTTCCATGAGTTTGAAAATACAATAATTAATAAGAGAAAAAAAATGTCGACTTCTCATCTTCGTCTTTAAATCTTCTTCTTCATCTGTGCGTAACTCGCCAGTATATACGAGGGGTAACAACCTACCCACTCGATTCAATACGATAGGTGCGTAAACTCGCCAGTATAATAATGCGTAATCAACTCGCCAGTCAAGATATGTGCGTAACTCGCCAGTACATACGGAGGGGTAACCACCTACCCACTCATATAAATAATGCGTAATCAACTCGCCAGTCAAGATATGTGCGTAACTCGCCAGTACATACGGAGGGGTAACCACCTACCCACTCATATAAATAATGCGTAATCGACTCGCCAGTCAAGATAAATGCGTAACTCGGCCAGTACATACGGAGGGGTAACAACCTACCCACTCATATAAATAATGCGTAATCGACTCGCCAGTCAAGATAAGTGCGGGTAACCTTCTACCCACTTTTATAAACCATGTCTCACGACATATAGATAATCAATACGCCTCGTCTCACCACACGAGGAGAGCCGGAATATTGTACGGGTCAAAAGACCAAGTAACCTCACATTGAGTAACATACTCATAGGAGAAACACTCAAGCCAAATATGGCGCTCAATGGAAGGGCACTAACATCATCACCACCAATTTTTTTCTTCTACTTGTGCAAACGACAGACCGCAGACGTAACAAGGGAACATATTTTTTTTTAAAGATAAATTTGACTGTAAATAACGAAATCCCGCCGGTAGGTTTCTTACAATATTAACCCACCGGCGAGGTAGCGGAAGCGATTTTTGTAGAGTCCTCAAGAAAGAGGCTCTGATACCATGATAGATTTCATAAACTTATTGTTATTATTGATAATATTGTGTTCTGATCTGAATACATAATATGTACCCATATTTATACTAGATTAATCTACCTAAACTAGGATACCAAATAATATATTATATATCTTATTAATATTCTATCCTAATATATTATATCCTAATATTTATTAAATCATATCTTAATATTATCTCATATGACTCCATATGAGATCTTATTCCTTAATAACCTTGACCAAGACTCCAGACACCCTAATACCATCACTCACAGTCATAGTAACCCATAATTTTGAAGTTAAATATTGATAAGGCTTAAAAAATGTACTACTAACTAACATGCTAATTCGACGATAACCCAATGATGGAAAGTAACACATCTCAATAGAGCATCAAAACAATTTAACCACGAAATTCATAGTCTCTTCCATCCAATCCAATCATTTCATTAATTTTATTTTATTCTTTTTAAGGTAATGTAACTCAAAGTTAAACACATGATTATGAAGGATTATATTTTTTATTAGGTGACAATGCCTAATGATCCCTTCACTCTTGCTATTGATCTCACATGTTCAAACATTAGTCCGGTCAACAGTGACCAATTATCCCCATAAAATTCCCAAAACAAAAGAAACCCCAATTAATTTTTACACAAGATATCGCAAATATATACACAACAACCTGCATAAAGAATAAAGAATCTCCCAAAAATTTAATCACACAATCACCAAAAACCCTATAAACAATAAACGACAATAAATCTTACAAAATGTATCGTAGTAGAAAAAAAAACGTGTAATAGAAAAAAGGAGGAATAACAGAGATAAACCTGAGTGGCATCATCGTCAGTTGGACAAAGAGCGTCAAGGGAAAGCACAAGCTTTGCAACGGGAATAACATTTTTATTATTAATCGACGTCAACGACGAAGAAGAATAAGAAGATGAAGATGAAGATTCAAACGAACGAGAAATAAGTGCGGGACTCTTGATCAAAAATAAAACTCTGTCAGCGCATGATGTGTCCATATTGTTGTTGTTGTTATTGGATTCTTGCATTCTTGTTTCTAAGAAACCACAACAACAAATTACTCGTGAACGAGTGCATATATATGAGGTTTTATTCTTATAGTGGATTTGCATAAGTGTGATGCGATAATTATATTAGCATCAAAAGGGGCGTCTAAAAACTAATGGAGTCCATGTGCACAAAAAAAATGAGACCTAAATATTACATTTGAAACTTTATAGAGACATAAACATATTATCGATTTCTCAAAAACAAAAGCATAGAAATAAACTTTGATAACATCATCCATTCATTTAAAACACTTAACCAATATCTTCATCCTTGTTAGCTATGCTCCACAAATATATAATTCTTTGCATTACTTTTAATCACCAAAACCTTCAAGAAGTTAATCACCAAAACCTTCAATAAATACAACACAACTAATTTTATATGAATTGACGAAGCACAGCTTGGGTCGACCAGGCCATGGCCCGGGCTGATTTTTAGAAATTTTTTCCTAAATTAGAAAAAAAACTAAAAAAACTAATGAATGAGAATATATAGAATACAAGTGGAAATATATTCAATCTTCTTTAAGTTGCCTAGCGGTCATATTGCATTAGTCATAATTCAGATCAATCTGTAAAAGATCACAGGTTCAACCCCTGTAGAATGTATATTTAATCCTTTTTTGTTTTATATAATTTTAGTCAACTCGTGTGATGCTTGAGCTTTATTTTATTTACAACTAGTCTTAAACTCGTGCAAATTGCACGGGTATGCAATTTTGAACATCATATTCTCAAAATATTTAAATAAACATGATTACATTTTTGTGAAGCTACATTTAATATTCCACATTTAATTTTTTTATGTGCAATTAAAACATTGTACATCAATTATCTAAGTGAATATTAAAATAAATTTCACATAAAAAATAAATTAAAATAAAATCAACACATAAAAAATAGTACCAAAGTCCCCTATTTTTAAAATTAGTCATTATTTTTAAAAGGTAGAGCACATTGATCATTATTGTTGATTCCCAATATTATTGTTTAATTTTTCACCCAAAAAAAAAACTTAATGTTGAATTGCCTCAACTCTATTTAATTTAAAAGGTAGAGCAGATAATTCATCCATATTCCTCAAATTCTGCATATGTTAGCCAGTTGAGACAGTAAAGTCATGAGAGGCGGTACTTATGACGCATGTTCAAAACCCGTCACCAACATATTGTTATAAGAATCATTTGCATTCAACTAATTTAAACATGACTCAATTTTATGGTTAGGATGTTTTATTTTGAATCTATATATAAATAATTTACTAATAGTCCATATAACAATTGTCGTATTTTTATGTACAAATTAAAAAATTGGTGACTGACGGTCTCTCACTAAATTATTAAAAGACCACTTTCTTCATACTCTTTTATATATTTTTCGCGACCATTTTATCATTAATCGCGACCCAACATAAATATTTTATTTGGAACACTGATAAATATATCATATATTTCATAATAAATTGTTAGTACGCTATTATCATCATAGTGCTATAGTGTTATTGAATACATACATACATTAAACAGGAATAAAAACAATTACTCGGTAAAAATTATAGTCTATTTCATAAACTATATTTACCATAATTATAGATTGCATAAATTGTAAAATGTATAGTATATAGTCATGGGCGTATCTACGGGGGGTGCAGTGGGTGCGGCTGCATCCCCCATTATTTTTAAAAGATATACATATTACTTGCATCATAAATCATTGAGAATGATGTGTCTCAATGGTTGACAAGTTACTTACATTCCTATAGGTTAGGGGTTTGATCCCTTTTCTCAGCATTTTAATAAATTAATGCATTAATTATTTTTTCAGATTTGGTTCTTAATCTACTATGGTCATGAGTGTGTGTAGTTAAGTACAAAAATAATGCAATACATTATTCATTGTGATATTATCATTTTTGCTAATGAAGATTTATATGTTATACCGTTATTTTAATTAGCGTTTTTCAAACAATCATTTATCTATAATAGAGAAGACGATAAAATAGCATCTCGACGATATAGTATTTGTTTTTAAGCAAAATTAAATAGGGTAGAGTCATCTTATTTTAAGCCAATCCCCTAGCTCCCAAGTCGCTAATAAGGTAGATGCATTCAATATAAGTATACGTATAACTCTACACGTATATAATAAGATTCGGCTTCAAATTTCCGGACAAGTCATTAAAAAGACAACTCTTCTAAACCAAGACTAAATCCAATTCTAGTCAATAATGAAAAATACTTTTAGTCTTAAGAATTTTGGATGCGTACACTCTCTCTCGTTATCGGAATCTAAAAGTCGCTACTAACTCGACGTTTTATGTTTTGTTAAATTTCGCACCCCCTATCAACAATTTCTGGATACGCCACTGTATATAGTATTATATTTGCCATTAATAATTGAGTTATTTAATGAGTGTCAAATATGAAACAACTATCTAAAAAATTAATTGCTTCAAGAGTAACGTGGGTTGATGATCAAAAGTAAAAATAATATTGACTTTTCAACTTTCCTACTTTTATGGTGTGCATGCCAAGTAGGATTTGAGGTTGTTCTTTTAATAAATAAGGATTTTTTGATACATTTTTTCATGTACTGTCATTTATATTAGAATTTGAGAGGAGAAAATTGCATAAGAGTAATTGTATTATTGATTTGTGTTGTGACGGTTACATTAAGAGGCGCTTTACATATCGCTTGATATAACCTGAAATCTAACCTAAAATTTTTTAAAAATATTATTCATATCATAATAATAATATTATTATTACGTTTACGGTATATGCCAATGTTTTATAAAATATGAATTAAAGTAGCAAAGAAAACCATGTATAATAATATAAGTATTTAGTTGTATGTTTAAAATCATACTCTAAAGAAAATACTTATGTACCAATCATTCGTTTATTTATTGATTAAAATATCTCTCATACAGAATATAAAAAATAAACAATAGGGAGAAATATTTTATCGACTGTAATAAATAATGGTGTCACGACCCATGATGAATAAAGATAAACATCGACAAAATTGATCAAATCGGCCCGAGTCATTTTTTGTCGGCCCAGTCATTATTTTGTGCTAGCTTCGTCCTGATAATATATAACAACTTAACAAGATTCCTATCCTATATTTGGTCACTTGGTTACAATCATAAAAACTCAGATTTGCAATTCCCAAACTTCATATCAATATTAAAATTATAGTCTTTAGATGAAACAAATTATAAAATGATGTTTAAAAAACAAATTAAAATTAAAACTCACAAAATTATAAGGAAATTATACCTTATCTTGAGATTTCTCCTTGATAACCCTTTTTACTAAAAATTGATGCTTCTGTGTTGATTTATTTTTACAAAAGAGGTATTAGCTAAAGGTTGTGTTTGGTGGATAATCTGATTGAAGGAAAAATTCATAGATTAGAACTTAGAAGTGATTATAATGAATTTTAGAGACAGATTGAGAGATGAGAGAGATATATATAATCATCAAAATAGGAAACTAATTTTGATGATGTATACAAACTTGTAAAATATTCGTAAAAGATTCAAAAGATTTTGTTTGATATCTATGTTTCAAGGATGACTCTTTTTTACAATACTTTTTTTTGTGAAATGAAATGTGAACAACTTTTATATTAATAATTATAAACATCTTGAATATAATATAAAAAAAATGTATATTGAAATAATTAAATATTTTTCACTTTATTT
>JAIUZE010047119.1:0-53396 GCA_022085475.1 Heliosperma pusillum | reverse complement strand
TCAATGTAAAACAATTTGCAAAGTCCGCATTCACAAAGGTCGTATTTTAAAAGTGATCAGTATCAAGAGTGGTTTTCCCGACTAGAGAGTAACTCAACTGATAAACGAATCATTATTCGAGCATGACCATGCATTTCAGTTACTACTCCTCGAGTGGCCCTGAGAAATAACAAAACCTGATAAAGGGTTGGATATTTTTCTTCAACTCGAATCCTGCAGATGTAAGCACAGTATGAAATGACCCAGTAAAAATCTGTTTGGCCTCCTGTTACGGTCGACCGTGAGAAAGAAACCAAAGTCACCCAAAAACTGCCTTAAGGCTCACGAACATTGCCGATAGTCAAAAGAATCGACTCTAGGAACACTATTGACGTCCTAATCCAACGACCTGGCACCTAATGTTCTGAAACATTTAGGACTCCATAACGTTGTCACAAAATTGTCCTGCGAGGTATCATTATAACTCGCATATGTGATCGATCAGTCAACTGTTTGACTTATGGCTCGTTGAACCCACCATCAACCGACTTCACAAAATAATTGTCAGAGTTATCAGCTCATGTAGGCGATTACGGACCAAAACAAATATAATGTAATTCAGTTCACTTTGTGGTGTTCAACGTTGTCTGTACAACCCACATGAAAAACAAAATATAAAACAATACGATGATTTCATAGATAGTTTTATGAAAAAGATACAGGTGTCTAATCCATATAAAACAACTAATACAACTCAGGAACACGT
This sequence comes from Heliosperma pusillum, assembly GCA_022085475.1. Taxonomy (NCBI): domain Eukaryota; kingdom Viridiplantae; phylum Streptophyta; class Magnoliopsida; order Caryophyllales; family Caryophyllaceae; genus Heliosperma; species Heliosperma pusillum. Next base: position 52,651 of record JAIUZE010047119.1, on the reverse strand, counting down.
TTAATTCACATGGAAATAACGTGCCCTTCATGCTTATCATATCTCAGTGGTTTAGTGAGAGGATCTGCGACGTTATCATCCGTAGCAATCTTGTCTATCATTATCTCCCTTTGCTCCACGTAATCTCGAATCATGTAAGCCTTCCGTTGTACATGCCTAGACTTGTTGCTGGACTTAGGCTCCTTAGCCTGGAAGATGGCACCACTATTATCACAATAGATGGTAATCGGGTCATCCAAACTAGGAACTACAGTTAGTCCCTGTAAGAATTGACGCATCCATATAGCTTCCTTTGCAGCCTCTGAAGCAGCATAGTACTCGGACTCAGTCGTAGAATCTGCTATAACACTTTGTTTGGAGCTTTTCCAGCTGACCGCAGCGCCATTAAGAGTAAAAACGAATCCAGATTGAGATTTCGAGTCATCTCGATCCGTTTGGAAGCAAGCATCTGCGTAACCGATTACGCATAGCTCAGTGTCACCTCCATAAGTCAATACCCAATCCTTAGTCCTCCGTAGGTACTTAAGGATATTCTTAACAGTCATCCAGTGTGTTTCACCTGGATTGCCTTGGTACTGACTCGTCATACTCAATGCATATGCCACGTCAGGACGTGTGCATATCATGGCATACATGATCGATCCTATAGCTGATGCATAAGGAACCCGACTCATGCGCTCGACCTCTTCCGATGTCTTTGGTGCCTGAGCTTTACTCAACTGCATCCCAGAAATCATTGGAAGGTTCCCCTTCTTGGAGTTGGTCATGCTGAACCTCTCAAGAATCTTATCTATATAAGACTCATGACTCAGGGATAACATCCGTCGTGATAAATCTCTGTAGATACGGATCCCCAAATTTTTTTGTGCCTCGCCCAGATCTTTCATCTGGAAATGGTTCTTTAACCAAATTTTTACCAAAGTTAAGAGAGGTATGTCATTCCCAATCAAGAGTATGTCGTCAACATACAATATTAGGAAGACAATCTTGCTCCCACTCGAATTGATATATAAGCATGGTTCCTCGACCGATCGAGTAAATCCATTCTCTTTTATCACCTGGTCGAAACGATGATTCCAACTCTAAGAAGCCTGCTTAAGTCCATAAATGGAACGCTTAAGCTTGCATACCTTCTTAGGATTTTTAGGATCAATGAAACCTTCGGGTTGTACCATGTACAACTCCTCCTCAAAATAACCGTTTAAGAAGGCGGTTTTCACATCCATTTGCCAAATTTCATAGTCATGAAAAGCGGCAATCGCTAAGATTATCCGAATGGAACGCAGCATAACTACGGTGCAAAAATTTCATCATAGTGCCATCCGTGCACTTGAGTGAAACCCTTTGCCACTAGTCGTGCCTTGTAGGTATCTGGTTGTTCTTCTACAGAATGCTTTATTTTGTAAAGCCATTTGCACTGAAGAGGCCAAACCTTAACAGGTCAGTCAACCAGATCCCATACGTCATTCTCATACATAGAGTCCATCTCGGATTGCATGGCGTCAAGCCATAGCTTAGAGTCGGAACATGTCATGGTACCTTTATAGGTTGCGGGGTCATTACTCTCTAGGAGTAAAACGTCATCTCTCTCATTCTCCTCGACCATACCAATGTATATGTCTGGAAGAATAAAGTGTCTACCCGACCTCCTAGGTTCCAAAGGAATATTGACCGCAGCAGATGATGAAGGAATGGTTTCCTCCATTGATTGCTCGGTTGTTGGTTCTTGAATCTCCGACAGATTGAAGGTTCTATTACATGTCCTATTCTCAAGAAACTCATTCTCTAAGAACGTCGCACTAGCCGCAACAAAAATTCGATGTTCGGTAGGCGAGTAAAAGTAATGACCAAACATCCCTTTTGGATAACCAATAAAGTATGTCTTGACCGATCGTGGGCCAAGCTTATCGTCAGGTCTCCACTTGACATAAGCCTCGCAGCCCCAAACCCGAATAAAGGACAAGTTAGGGACCGTTCCCTTCCATAATTCATATGGAGTCTTGTCTACATCTTTAGACGGACTTCGGTTAAGTATTAAAGCAGCTGACAAAAGAGCATAACCCCACAATGAGTCAGGTACAACCGTGTGACTCATCATGGATCGAACCATATCAAGTAATGTTCGATTTCTCCGTTCGGACACACCATTCAATTGTGGTGTTCCAGGTGGGGTTAACTGTAGTACTACACCACAGTCTTTAAGGTGTTGATCAAACTCATTAGAAAGATATTCACCACCACGATCTGAACGTAGTGCTTTAATCTTTCTATCCAGCTGGTTTTCAACCTTATTCTGGAATTCCTTGAACTTGTCAAAGGACTCACTTTTATGCTTCATTAAGTAGACATAACCATATCTACTCAAATCGTTCGTGAAAGTGATAAAATACCTATAGCCATCTCTAGCGTTGATTGACATAGGTCCACACACATCAGTATGTATGAGTCCTAATAGGTCAGCAGCGTGCATTCCAACACCTTTGAAGGAAATTCGAGTCATTTTGCCTATGAGACATGATTCACACGTGCCAAAAGATTCATAGTCAAATGGGGAGATAGTCCCATTGTCAATGAGCTTCTTCACGCGTTTTTCATTTATGTGTCCCATACGGAAATGTCATAGATAGGTTTGATCTTTGTCACCAACCTTTGCTTTCTTACTAGTCACATGCATTATATCTTTGGTTTGATCTAAAACATAAATCCCATTCATGGAAACTGCTTTACCATAAATCATTTCGTTTAAAGAGAAAATACAGCTATTATCCTTTATCACAAATGAAAAACCGTCCTTACCGAGTATGGAAACAGAAATAATGTTTTTAGATAAACTGGGTACATAGTAACAGTTATTCAGAAATAACTCAAATCCACTCGGGAGTTGGATTACATATGTTCCCACTGAAACGGCAGCGACTCTTGCTCCATTCCCCACTCGCAGGTCCACATCACCCCTTGCGAGAGTTGTGATGTTTCTTAGGCCCTACAAATGATTACACAGATGAGAACCACAACCAGTATTAAGTACCCAAGTTCCGAAACTTGCATGGTTAATCTCAATCATATGAATAAAAGATGACGTACCAACAGGAGTGACGCGGCCTGCTTTTGCCTATTCAGCATACAAGGGACAGTTCCGCCTCCAATGCCCAGTCCTGTGGCAATGGTGGCATTCCATGTTTTCTTTGCTCTTTGTCTTGCCTTGTGAGCTACTGCTAGTCTCATCAGGCCCACTCTTGCCTTGCCCTGGCTTTTTGAATTTCGGCTTCCCTACAGCTAGGTTGGCCTGAGCCTTGCCCTTACCTTTGCCCTTGTTTGCAACCATGAGAACGTCCTGTTTCAGACTCCCACTCAATTTTAGATCACTCTCGGTCTGTACGAGAAGTGAGTGGAGCTGATGAAGACTCTTCTTCATATCATTCATATAGTAATTTGCCTTGAAAAGGGCAAAACCATCATGAAGTGAATGAAGAACGCGGTCAATGACGATCTTCTCATCGATTTTGCAACCAAGTGCCTCCAGTTTCTCTACAGTCTCAATCATATAAAGATTGTGTGGGCTAACCGCTTGACCCTTCTGGTGTTTCGCCTCAAAGAAGAGACATGTATGCTCATAGCTAACGATCCTCGGAGCTTTCGAGAACTCGTTAGAGAGCGTGGTGAAAATCTTATTCCCACCATGGGCAATGAATCGCCTTTGCAAATTTGATTCCATTGAAAAGATGAGCACGTTCCTTATCGCACCCGCCTCCATCATGAAATCACTATAAGCAAGTGATTTATTGGCTCCTGCATTGGGACCTGGGTTGGGCGGTAGTGGCTCAGTCAAGTACTTGAGCTTACCGTCTGCAATGGCAGCATTCCGTAATGCCGCCTCCCAGTCCCCAAAGTTGGACCCGTTATTCTTCAGTCGCGTTGACTGATTCATACTGTCCATGAAAATCTTAAGCCGGGACTCACGTCCGAGCGTGGCACTTGGCATTGGGTCATCAGTATGGCCAGCCATTTGTTATTAGCAGTTATATCTGTATATAACGAATTCAAAAACTGTGAAAAAGAAAATAAATATGATAAGTATTTATCGTTTTAAATTTGAGTCTAATGTAAAAATTGTTTAATGCGATGACTCGTGCATTTATACAATTGACCTTCCTCAAGAATTATATAAATGATCCCAAGACTCAATTTCTGTAAATTGATAAGCCAACCTCTTGGCTAATTCTACTTTTAGAATTCCTGATCGATAAGTTTCTGTAAATTCAATCTTTAGTCCATCATAATCACGAGATATTACTCGTACTATAATGTTGAGATAAAAATAGGTCAACACTCACTACTTACCCAACGTAGAAGGGGTCATATTATGACTTCCGACGAAGAAGGGGTTCATAGTAGTTTTCCCTATAAAGACTAATCTCAATTTTAGTTTTAGAGGAAGATCCCATCATCTTTATTTTAATTCATTTTAAGTGAACGAAAGTCTAGCATTGCGTGAATGATTTAAACTAAGGTGATGGCCCTATATACGAGTGACATCTGTATGTCTATGATTAAAATATTCAAACTATATGAATCATTTTTCATGCATTTTAGGTGGTTTGGTTTAGGCGGAATATGATGCAATTATCTATCATGTGAATAAAGCAACGAGAATGGAAAAATAAAACGCAAAATAAAACACCTAGTGTGGCCTAAATACCAAAATGAACAAAATACAAGTTGGAATCCACCCTTGGACCCGAGAAGCTTGTCTTGATGTTCCATCTTGGTCCATATAGCGGGAGTGAGTCATCCGATCTCCATCTTGAATCTTCTCAAAATACATTTTAAAAATTACAAATGTAAACCTATTTACATTCTAAGTCAAAATGATTCCAAAACTAAAAATTACAAAGGGGAGATACGAGATCTCAAAATACAACCAAGACTATGTTTCCATCATTACGAAAACATAATCTACTAAGGCCACACTAGTAAATTAAAACTGATTGTACAAAAATGCGTAAAATTAAACCATTCAAACAACATTCAACATAATAAAAGCATCAACTATAAATTAATCATACAAAACATAATGCATAAATTATGTTGATTAATTATCCAAACCACCATTAAATCATGTGACAATTCCGTAATTCATCACGAGATTTCAATCAAAATCCAATGAAATTCATAATTAATATGAATGACAATAACATTATTTTAAACCTTTTTAAAATAACATGGTATCAAAAATTTTGTGAACTTTTTCACAACAACAATCATACATTATCTTTATGATGTACAAAACAAAAATTTTGTTTAATCAATAAAAAAAGGAAATTTTTTTTTATTATTATTTCTGTTCACGTATGAACAGTAGCAGGTACCAAATTTTTTTTTTCTCTCGGTTTATACAAAAAAAACCGAAATCCATTTTTTTTTTACACAAAAAACGCTGCTGCTGTCACTTTAAAAAAAACAGAAATTTTTTTTTTTTATTAACTGTGAACAGTACACGGGCAGCAAAAAAAAAATAATCAAATTAAACCATTTTAATCCGATCATGCTTATATTAACTAGATCGGTACAAACTAACAATATCTAATCGATATTAAACATGGATAGAAACTAGATGATTCAAATTAACCTTTTAAAATGAATATCTAGATAATTTTATACCGAAAATATAAAGCAAAAATGATGTTCATTAACATTCATATCAAATTCCATTTACGTTTTAATTCAATCATTATTAAATCAAAACATCTACAAATTCATATATTATTATCTCAACCTTTTAAAATAACAATATTTGAATCAAAATGGAACCCCAAAAAAAAAAACACACGCCATAAAAAAATTATTTGGCCGAATTGAATTTTTTTTTTTTTATTAAAAACGGTTTTTTTTCTTCTAAGAATTATACAAATTCAATATTTACGAAAATCATATAAATAATTTCATAGCCCTTTGGCTCTGATACCACTTGTGGGAATATATCCGTATACAAAAATATATCCGTATACGAATCATATAAATACGGTTATAATGAAATTATGATTATATGATTAATGGTCATAAACGAAAATGCATAATAAACGAGGGATTAGAAATAACCTTTAGTCCTTGCTTTAATGGCCTAAGAGAGAATAAATTAGGGTTAGAAGAAAAATCTGAATTTTTCTCCCTTCTTCTTGTTTCTCACGGCACAATTTAGGTTTTGTGGGGAGATATTTTCTCCTCAAAATAACCACCTATTGACCGAAAAACAAAGTGTATCTGGACACTTTTGTTTCGGTTATCTTAGCTTCCAATATAATGTGATATATTATAATCGTCATTTGTCATGGACCGACATCACTATAATACATCATTAGTTATAAATATCCGTATATTTATAATTTGCCAATTAATTATAACGGTTTATGTTTAATTAGCTTACATTATATACAACAATTAAATATAACATTTTATATTCAATTTACGAATTACAGTTAATTCGTCTCAGCTAACTTTATTTAATCGTTATTAAATAATCTGTCATCATCACATTGACTAACCTTTTAGTCAAATACACTGACTAACCTTTTAGTCATATAATAGGGCATCAATATGATTATTTTCTCAAATAATCACATCTCTCAAACACATCCTTAGGTGTGACTTTTAGGGACCAGTTGATCACCGCCATCTGTATGACAATAACGTCAAACTTATCTAGCAAGCCAAACCGTTATTGATAAACGTTAATCAAGTGATTATAATACAAAGTATACCCTGTGAACCTACAGAGATTTATTTATGTTATTGCACTAACTGTGGAGGACACTGGCTCCAACACACGCGGACACCTTAGAGCGTCTAGGGTGCAAAATTCCGAAGCAATGGGTGGTGGGTAAGATCCTTCATTCACTCACACCTAAGTTCACCCAATTTAGGGTGAACTATAACATGAATGGCATGGACAAGAGTTTTCATGAACTCCATGCACTCCTCACCCAAGCGGAGAGGGACATGGAGGCTAGTGGGAGTGAACCCAAGGATTTTCTTTCCATGAAAATGAAGAACATGAACCTTGGGGTGAGGAAGGACAAGGGAAAGGGTAAGACTCTTTTCAAGAAAGTCGGCAAGGGAAAGGGCAAGGTCTTTTATAAGCCCAAAGTCAACAAACACGCGGAGGCGGATTGCTATTATTTTAATGGCAAAGGGCATTGGAAACGCAATTGGCCCAAATACTTGAAAGACAAGAAGGACGGTTGTGTGACAACGTCAGGTAAAATTCTTTCATCACTCTATATGATAGATATTAACTTTGCTAGTACATCTTCTTGGATATTTGAATGGTGTGTCCGAAAGGAGAAATCGATCTTTAGTAGATATGGTTCGATCTATGATGAGTCTGACAGAGCTTCCTGATTATTTTTGGGGTTTTGCTATCTTATCTGAAATATTTTCACTAAATCGAAGCCCGACTAAAGCGGCAAACAAGACTCCATATGAGATATGGACAGGGAAAGTCCCTTATTTGTCGTTTATGAGAATTTGGGGATGCGAGGCTTTTGTTAAGAATAAGTCTGACGATAAACTCGCACCCAAATCTGACAAATGTCTTTTCGTAGGATATCCAAAGGAATCACGTGCTTATTACTTCTACAATAAACACAAGGACAAAGTGTTTGTGTCTCGTGATGCAGTCTTTTTAGAAAATGATTTTATTTCTAAAAGACAGAGTGGGAGAAAATTTGAACTTGATGAAGTTCAAGAGCCACAAACCGAAAAGGACGACGAGGAAAACGTTCCCTCTTCGTCTGGTACGGTCATTATTCCTTCGGAACCTAGGAGGTCAAGCAGAATTAGTCATCAACCTTATAGATACCTTGGTATTATAGAGGAAGGTGATGACTATAATTTGCTACTTTTTGAAAGTAACGAACCTACTACCTACAAAGCAGCCATTTGTAGTCCCGACTCAAAGCTATGGCTAGGAGCCATGCAATCCGAAATGGATTCTATGTACGACAATCAAGTATGGGACTTGGTTGATTTACCTAAGGAGGTAAGACCTCTTCAGTGTAAGTGGATTATAAGATCAAAAGTGGCATAGATAAACATAATGATGTTTACAAAGCTAGATTGGTGGCAAAAGATTTCACCCAAGTTCATGGTCTTCACTATGACGAAACCTTCGCCCCAGTCGCCATGCTTCGATCGATAAGGATTATCTTAGCGGTTCCCGCATTTCATAATTATGAGATTTGGCAAATGGATGTCAAAACCGCCTTCTTGAATGGGATTCTAGAAGAGGAAGTGTACATGACACAACCTGAAGGTTTTGTGGATCCATCAAACCCTAAGAATGTATGAAAGCTTAAGAGATCCATCTATGGTCTTAAACAAGCATCCAGGACTTGGAATCATCGTTTCGATCATGTAATTAAACAAAATGGTTTCACTCGAAGCGTCGAGGAACCGTGTTTATACATGAAGTTTAGTGGGAGTAAAGTAACTTTTCTAGTCTTGTATGTAGTTGACATACTACTCATATGGAATGATATTCCAATGCTCACTTCTGTAAAGGAGTGGCTAGGAATACATTTCCAAATGAAAGACTTAGGAGAAGCCCAGCGCATCTTAGGTATCCGGATATATAGGGATAGATCTAAAAGGATAGTAGCATTAAGTCAAGAAACTTATATTGATAAGATTCTTGATCGGTTCAACATGAAAGACTCTAAGAGAGGCTTTCTTCCGATGGGAAGTGGGATCACTTTGAGCAAGTCAGAGTGCCCTACGAAACCCGAGGAGATTGAACGCATGAAATTGATCCCTTATGCATCTGCTGTTGGATCAATCATGTATGCTATGATGTGCACTCGTCCCGATGTTGCATATGCTTTGAGCATGACAAGTCGTTACCAAGCAAATCCAGGGGAGAGTCACTGGATAGCCGTAAAGAACATCCTTAAGTACTTGAGAAGGACCAAGGATTCGTTCTTAGTGTTTGGAGGCGAGACTGAGTTACGTGTAAAGGGTTACACAGATGCCAGTTTCCAAACAGATAGGGATGATATGAAATCCCAATCCGTCTACGTTTATATGATGAATGGAGGAGCTGTTTGCTGGAAGAGTTTCAAGCAAAGCGTTACAGCGGATTATACAACAGAAGCAGAGTACCTTGCAGCGTCTGAAGCTGCAAAGGAAGATATATGGATTCGACAATTTTTGGAAGGACTAACAGTAGTCCCTACTGCCAAAGACCCTATCACGATTTATTGTGATAACAGTGGGGCTATTTTTCAAGCAAAAGAGCCCAAGTCTAGTAACAAGTCTAGACATGTACTTAGGTAATATCATGTAATTAGAGATTACGTGGACAGAAAGGATATTGACATTTGTAAGATTGGGACAGATGACAACATTGTTGATCCTTTAACCAAGCCTTTGTCAAAGGCTAAGTATGATGGCCATGTCGTCACAATGGGATTGAGACGTGTACCAGAATTCCTTTAGATTATGTAATATGTAATAATTGAATGTTTTTTTAGTTATTTCATATATGATAATTGCATTCATTGTTCGAGTTTCATTTTAAACTCTTTTATTTAGTTTGACTAAATTTAATACTTTGTTTATCCGAATAGATTGTAAGACAATATTGGACCCTATTCAAGTGAATAGGACGAACTTAGTATTTTGTCCCTAGTCACTCAATGAGGTGACGTCTCGAAGTGACTAGATTGTAAGTCGATCGATGGTTGGTTCAGCACCATGGGGTCATGGAGATGACTCGTCGTTTACATAGACAGACTGTATGACATTCTGTCGGACAGTGACATTGTAGAGACCCTTAAATCAATTATTTGATGCCTGGTCGTGGCAGGGTCTTCTATCTTATTCTTATGAGTCGATTCTTTTGACTAGCGATCGTCTATCTGAGTCGGTGCAGTTTCCGATTGGTTTTGGTTGATGTTCTAGGTCGTGCCGTAAAAGGAGGCCGATGGACTTCTTCTGGATCATGGTGATCTGCATCATACAGAGTAGATGAATCAACAGGAATTGTCCACCCACGTTGGGTACAAACATCTTTAGGCCACTCGAGGAGAAGTTACTGTAAATGCGTGGCCACGCTCGGAAAGAGATATATGGTAGATTTTCCGGTCAGACAGTTACTCTCCCTATCGAGAAAACCACTCTAGATATTGTCAATCGCAAGTGCGACCTGGAAGACACCTTGCGTTGAGTGGGAGATGTGATAAAGAGATAAGAGAATCGGTGACGCACACTTGTGTCAGACAAGTGGGAGATTGTTGGAGTAGGTGTCCTCCACAATAGTGCGCCACATAATAAATCTTATTAAGGAATATAATTGGGATATTTATTGACGATATATATGATTAGTCAGTTGATTAACGTAAATCAATAACGGTTGGCTGACTAGAGTTTGACGTTATTGTCGTATGACGGCGGTGATCAACTGATCCCTTTCGGTCACACCTAAAGGATGAAATCCAAATAGTAACTAAGTATTTGTATATGATACAGTTAATTAGTTCATTACATATATTCGATATGTACGAGAGTTAATTGTTAGAAATTGAGTTAAGAACTCAAATTCGATTAAGCTTATTTTTCAATTATGCGATAAATAACTAATAAATTTATATCTTATTTTAAATGATTAAATAAGATTTAACTTAGTAATTAATCGTTAAATTACTAAATTAGTTGAGGTTTTGAGATAGAGGTAATTAGTTAATTATATATACAAAGAGTTGTAAAATAAATTAACTAACCGTTGTGGGACCCATTATATATTGATATAATGGTAGAATATTACTTAAAATGTTAAGTACATATTATTCATTTATTTGTGTCATATAATTGTTATATGATCAAATTAACACTTAATTATACAAGATAATTAAGCATATGATTAATAAGTATTTGTGGGACAAATATCAAAAATTAAAATTGATCAAAATAGGCCTCACATGGCCGGTTATAGTATAGTGGATGGTGATGATGGTTGCTCTTATTCATACTCACAAGCAACCTGTAATTATGACATGAATAGTAAACCTAAAATCATTTTACTCACTACAACACACCGCCACTTTGCATGGCAATAAAATAAGAAGAAAAATCACTCATTTGGTGATCATAGGGGCCGGCCCTCTTGGCTATAAATAGAACAATTGTTGTTCAATTTATCATTAGTTCATTCTTGCTTATTTCATACATCTCTCAAAAACTCTTCTTCTCTATAAAAACTCTCAAATACTAATATTTCTTAAGTATTACTAGTGTAGTAATATAGTCTAATATTTGTAGTATAACATCTATCTTATTATCTAGTTAATAATAAGGGTAGATTATTTGGTGTCATCTTGGTGCAACTAGAAGGAGATCTTCTATTTTGGAGATTATTCTTGTTCATCCAAACATATAGCTCAAGAACAACAAGAAGGACTTCTTATTGTGCCCATTTAATTTCCATATGAATGTGAGGAAATTTCTTCTTTTAAATAAATGTCTTTATATTTGCATGCATGTTACATAGATCATTAAATATTAAATTAACAAGTAATTTAGTAACTAATTAGAGGAGTCTAATTAAGGTCTATGTACTTTCACCATCACCACACTTGCGGAAAAGATGTGGGTCATTCCAAAAGTAGCGTTTTTAATCATGCTTCAATTTCCTTCTAGCTCTAGCATCTAGCTCCTCCGGAATGAACCCACTCACAATAAAATTCGCCAAGTCCGCAAACCATGGTGATTTTACACTAATCATCATCAAGCTATCTTCTCTTAGCCACTCATTAATTGGGCCACTCTCATCTTTCAACCCATGATCTTCGATAGTCAACCTAGATAAGTGGTCGGCAACAACATTTTCCGCTCCCGCTTTGTCTCTAATCTCTAAGTCGAACTCTTGAAGTAATAGAACGCACCGCAAGAATCTTTGTTTTGCATCTTTCTTCACTAGCAATTGTCTCAAGGCGGTGTGATCCGAGTACACCACTACCTTAGAACCAACAAAGTATTGCCGAAACTTTTCCACGGCATGCACAATGGCCAACATCTCTTTATCCATTGTCGAGTAACTGACTTGAGTATGATCTAAAGTCTTGCTTGTGTAGTATATGACATGGTGCCTCTTGTCCACAACTTGCCCAAGTACCGCCCCAACCGCATAATCGGAGGCGTCACAAATAAATTTATAGAGAAGGCTCCAATCTGGTGAGCGGATTGTGGGAGCCGTCACAAGGGACTCATTCAACCTACAAAAAGCACTCAAGCAAGAATCATCAAATACAAACGGGGTGTCCTTGAGAAGAAGAGAAGTCAAAGGCTTGGCAATTTTGGATAAATATTTGATGAAACGTCGCTAGAAGCCCGCATGGCCTAGAAAGCTCCTCACTCCGTTCACATTTGTAGGGGGTGACAAGTTTTCTATCACCGAAACCTTAGCCTTATATACTTCTATTCCTTTCTTAGACACGATGTGACCAAGCACAACCCCTTCCTCCACCATGAAGTGGCATTTTTCCCAATTTAGGACGAGGTTGTGCTCCTCACATCTTTTCAAGACATTGGACAAGTTAAATAACCGAAGATCAAACGAGTCTCCATGGACACAAAAATTATCCATGAAGACCTCCATACTTTTCTCAGGAAAATCAACAAAAATCGCCGTCATGCATTGACCGGTAGTGTCGCAGTCCCGATGCAAAAATAATTACCCACACTTAGGCTAACAACATAAAGAATGTAATTAGGGAAGTAGGGATTGATCCTCAGGGAGTACGTGTTAACTATGAATTGCTATGGAGTGATTTTTATTTAAGTTCGATTTATTTGAGGTGATTATCTAAACTACTAACATGAAATAAAATGACAAGTATACAATGACGATATTTAAATGACAAGTATGGAAATTGCGTTAAAAATAAATCTAATCTAATTGATGACGATAATAAAATTGCAAGATAAAATGAACTAGTCTACTTGACGGAAAGGAAAGTGAAAATAATTAAATCTAACTAAGAACGATAATTAAAATAACAATATTGAAAAGCTACCTAACTAAAATAATAGAAAACTAATAAACTAACAAATGACAATAAAATAAACTATCTAAGAACGGTAATAAAATGACGGTAAAATAAACTATCTAATCAAATTGATATAGAGAATTAGAAATTCATGTCAAATGATTTAAAAGCTTTATTGATACCAATATTAGAATTACTACGATTGTCTAAGCCTTGTAGTGGTTTATTCCTCTCGGATTCGTACCGACTTTTTAATGGGTCCTAACGTCCTTTCAGCCTGGTTAGGTCACTAATAAACCCCTATTGGTAGTCCTAATTCCCATCCCAACTCTCGTTTCTAAGACGGAAATTGACTAATACAAACAATTGTTTATGGCCATTAAACAAAGTTATAGAATTTGACACAACCAAAGGAAGAAACAAACTAGACGGTTCTATTGGCATCGATTCTTCTTTTAATTCATTTTAACTAGCAAATCATTTCAATATTTCAATTTTATTTATTATATTTACATAATGATAATCCTACACTACTAGATTTAATTTATGTGATTAAATAAATTAAGAGAAAAAAGATGTAGGAAATTAAACTATGAATTAGGGAGATTAAAATGATTGACATGATCAATATTAAATTGGCTATTATTGTAATGACGAAATTTACAATGATTATTATATGACTAGGCGAAGTAAAATGAGACATATTAAACGATGATTTAATTTTGACTAAATTACTTTTATGCGGGATTACTAACAACAATGATAATACGAAAAGAAGGCTAAGTAGATTATAATTCATGGTTTATGAAAGTGATTGAATCTATTATAAAATAAACATAACGGTATTGAAAATAATGAAAGAAAAAGATAGAGAATTACCGGGAATGGAAGTACAACGATGTAAGAGAAAATAATAAGAACGAATTTCAACCAAAATGTAATGATAAAACAGTAGAGAGTGCTAGAGAAAATGCTTGAAGTAAGATGTCTAAACTTGCATACAAAACCATAAACTATAATCTAACTTGTATGTAAATTGCTAAATGTAAGAGATGATAATATGATTGGTATGTAATGTAATGTAACGTAATGTGTTCTTGATGATGATCATGATCTTAGGCTTTTATAGGGCTGCAAGGTTGAGCTTTTCCATCCGGATTCATACCCTAGACAAGGCAATAAACATCCCCATTAAAGCTTGGGAGAAGAAGAGGCAAGAGGTGTTCAGCAGCATACATACCCGATCGGATATATGGTAAATCTGATCGTGTATGTAACCCTGATGGATCTTCTTTCGTCTCTCTGAATCCTATGCCTTGTTTTGGTAGTTTGCAGCTCGGAAATGGTCTTGGGCCAGGCTTTGGTTGACTTGGGCTTGTGTTTTAATTGAGAAACTAAGTCAAAAGTCAAGCCCAATCCACTTTGAGGAATGATGCAATGGGAATTGTGATCCAATCATGAAATTGCTATCATCGGTTCCTCGTAAACTTGTATTCTAGTGCCTTTGCTCCATAAAGTAAGAAAATATAGCAAAACCGCTTCATTTCCTATAAAACGAGACAAAGCAGGCAAATCAACTAGAATAGTAATATTAGCTCGTTAATCACTTAACAAAGTGCATAAATCATATAGAAATCGAGCTAAAACGGGGGATAAATTTGTACAAAATATCGCTTATCAAACTCCCCCAAGCTAAACCCTGTCTTGTCCTCAAGCAAACATAACAATCATAACCAAGACAAGGGTAGCAAACAATGATCAATCTATCATCCAAATCTCAAAAATAAGCTCTTAACAAGTAGATGAATCATAAACCCGAAACAACAAGGGCAAAGGAAAGTGCGAATCATGGTTGAGATTTACATAACGGCGCATCATAGAAAATATTCTTTGGACTTTTTCAGCTTTTGCATGATCTTATTGACTATGGACTCTTTCGATACACTCTTCACTCAAATTTTTGTGAAATAGGAAATATTGGTTCAAATTTGAAGTCACACTCTCCTATCTACAACTTATAAGAATGTGCCCGCGGTCTAGTATGGTAGACAATCCAAATTCATTATGTAAGACTAATCATGATCAAAATGTAATCTAAGAAGCCAAGAGAAATAAAGAAGTGGCTTGGGAAATTTGGGTAAGAAAGTTGACAAACGATTTTGGTCATGTGGGGCTTTAAGTGAAGCTAGTAATAACCAAATGTGTAGTGGATACTCAATCCAAATCATACCAATTTCCATAAACAATAGTCAAAGCCAAAAGCAGCATATTGGCTTATTAAACATGACAAATCAAGTTACGACTTCCCAAAATTTTTCTTTCTTTTCCTTTTCATTCATGGAAGCGTTTTTCTTTTTTTTTTTTCTTTTTTTTTTTTCTCTTTTGAGCTTTTTCTCTTTCATTTTTTTTCAAAGCACTCACTTTTTTTTCTTTTTCTTTTCAAATTTTCTTTCACTGAAAAACACGGGAATCAGCAATCCCGAGACAGCATGTTAACACTAAATGGTGGCATTATCAGAATATCGCAAAAGTACAGAACACCCCTACACATATAGTCAGTTACTAGCTCAACAAGGGTAGACAATAATGTAATGTAGCTAGAAAGAAGGGTGTTTTTGGGCAATGCGAAATGTGAACAAGAGTAAATGGCTTCAAAATGTAGATCATGATAGTAATACTTATAGAAAATGGAATAAAAACCATACTTATGTGTTTTGATGTGACAGAGACTATAAGGAGAAACTACTCACTCCTAAACTGGGATCGGGTTCAGATGTACCGACCACTGGAGGTTCTACCTTACAATATGAGTAGCTTGCCAAAGTCAAGATCAAGCTTAATTAAGTCCAAATGCAACTTTCTACCTACTGTGTACAAGACATCCCTATGAATGCACAATTCCTCATAACATAATGAAACATCAGCTTATAAAAACTATAAATTGAGAAATGTAAGATGGAAATGATCTTTTCTTTTTGTCTTTTTTATTTTTTGATTTTTTTAGATTTTCAAAATGATAAAATCAAACAAGGAAAAAATAAACTAAAAATAAACTAATAAAATTAGAAGAAAATAAGCTAATGAGAAAAGTAAAATCTAAATGCAATCCTAAATGCAGTAAGTCCTAAATGCAAATCCTCCCCCAAGCTAAAACTTCACATTGTCCTCAATGTGCATGCAATTATAATAGAAGCAAACCGAGAAACGGTTGGTAGCACATAGAACAGAGAAACAAGATGAAATTCTAATGGGAAAAGGGGCTAAAAAGAAAACTAAAAATGCTAAAAATAAAAGAAAGAAAGAAAAGCTTACAAAATGTCTAGCCTCTCCCAAGCTAGTATAAACAAGGGGAGCTTGTTATCATCTCATCTCAAAGACTACCAGCTACTGCCTCTCCTCTCTGAAGGAAGCGGCTCGGATGCAGATCCAGAAGCATCTGTGTAGTAGGTATCATCTGCAGAATAATAACTACTACTAGAAGCAACGATCCCGGTATGGTTGGTGGCTCCAAAGGACTGGTACTCATCTACTTGGTGACCACTAAAATCACCTCCATATCCTCCAAAACTCTCGACGCCATAGTCAGTACCACAGTAATCAGGTCCGGTCTGATGCACACCTGCATCATAAGCAGTACCATACCCCTATTCGGGCCAAGTATAGAAAGACGGGTAGGGGCCCTCAGGTCTAATCACATCTTGCCTCGCAAAGTGATCATAAATGGGGTGAAAAGGACGCTGCTGGTCTGACTGGACTCTATCAATGGACATGGTCAAGGCTTTAAACATGGCAGTCACGTCGCCCATAGCATGGGTCGACTGAGAGGATGATCCTACCTCAGGGCGGCGGGATCTAATCTGAGTAGGAGGGTCATCGGGGGTAATATCCCCAACAGGAAGAAAATAAGTGGGACGGGGTAAGATGGCCTCACCCTCCTGAAGTCGAGGACGCTGCCTAAGCAATGGAATCTGGTTCACCTCATCGGTCAACTTGACCGAATCACGGCCAGCTATCCTCCAGATCATATAGGGGTGAGAGACACGAAACCAATTAAGCTGCACAAAATAATCAAAATCCAACCCATTTCCCATCTCGGTGGGAGGTGTACTCAATGCCTGGAGGTCAGTTGTGGCTTGGTTAAAACCACAAACTCGCGTAGCAAGGCGAGTGATAAGGCCTCCATAAATAATGCCAGTGTTCTTTGGATTAGTGGCTTTAGTCAATTGAACAGCAAAATAGTAAGGAATGCTAATCGACCACGGTTCATCACCATTTAAATTCAAGAACCCTCCTAAAATATCCAACTCTACCCGTCTCACCAAATGTGGCTCAGCACGACCCAAGAAGGTCCATCCCATGAATCTTTGCCAGATTCTAATGGCGGGATGATGGATGTGTTGGTGTGGGGTATGGTCCCAACGAGAAACGGGATAAGTAGAAATGGTGCTCCAAACATGGCTAATATCAAAGCCCTCGGGAGGTGAGGTAACAGTATCCCTATGGGTGAGACAAAATTGGTCAGCAAAGGTCCCTAAGTCCATACTATAGTCATTGTTGAACAATCGAAACCGAACTTGAGGAATAGAGTCTTTTTGCCTAGATCTTTGCAACTCAAATTAACTCAAGAATTCAAGGGTCAATTGGGGTAGGTCTTATAATTAAAGTTCATACCAGTAGTCATTCCTAGACCCCTAAATAATACCTTGACATGCTTATAAAGATCCATGTGCTTTAAAGAAGAAATATCAAGGAATTTGGTAGCTCTCATACCTTTGCTCTTGATAATAAACCAACTTTACCATTGCTTGATCGAACTAAACTCCACATCCGGAAAATCGGTATCATGCATAGCACCTTGTCCTCCTTGATTTCCGGTTTGATTGTCGGCTTCTAGCATTTCTACGTCCTCTTCACGGGCTCTACTACTTTCCCATTGGTTGGTAGTTCTTGCCCTCTTTGATCTCCTAAGACATAGTTTAGGTGCCACTTGCTACAAGAAACTAGTATTAGAACACTTCATCATACACACAAATTGATAGCATAGATGTTAGAATACAAGGCTTTTAAGCACAAATTCAAGCATAATTACATAAGTGAAACGTCCTTTTCTGGTCATGAAAAGTCGATAATATGAGATTATAATGTTCATAAAAATGAAACGTCCTTTTCTAGTCATGAAAATTTTTGTACATTTTATATTTTGATGTTGATCATCATGGTGAAATTTCATAATTGTTTTCACTGTTTTACTATATTTAATGATTTTTATTTGATAAAACCATTAAATAAAAAGTTATTTGTTCATAAAACTAATTTAAATTTTTGAGCAATTTTTTTTATTTGATAAAACCATTAAATAAAAAGTTATTTGTTCATAATTGTTATGATTAAACCGTTATATTTAGCAAATGAAATCAAATCGATCTAATTAATGACCAACAAAATTAGTAGGGACTAATTTTGAGTTCTAAAACAGTTTAGTTAATTAGTTTGAATTTAAATGAGATTTATATGTTGATATTGATTTTTAATGGTTAAAAATCAATAAATCCCGTAAAATCGAGCTACAATGAGCATGAATGTGTTTAGGGCGATTTTGGCATGAATTTTTCAGCAATTTATTTTATTTTGGGTTGAATGAATGAATGTCATTTATTTAATAATTTCTGCAAATTTTATACCTAGTATGGCCTAGTTATTTTTAATTGTTATTACCCGTAATGTAAGGGAATAACGGTTTGGTTGTAATTTTATTGCGATTTCGTATCGCCGGTTTGTATAATTTAATAATTTTTTTTCATAGAATAAATGTATAATAGGAATTTAAATATTTGTATATTTGTAATTATTTTTATGAAGACCGGTGACTCCCTCAAGACGATGCCATTTTGGAAGATGTTCCAAGTGAAGAGGCAAGGGACCAAGGAGTTGGTTTCCGAATTTGTAATTATCTTGTTAATTTTGATTAGCTAGGTGGCCATACTAGGATTTTATTGTTTCTTGGTTGCATGCTTTATTTCCGCTCATGCCAAAATCGTCACACATGCATTTTATTTCCCGTTATTTTCAATTCAACGTTATTCACAATTCACCGACTTAGTTCACTTATAGGGAATTAATAACTAAATTGACAAGATCTCTCACATGTTTAAAAATTGAGATTAACCTTACCAATTAACAACACTTATGAATCCCGTGGTCATTAGGGCTACCACGCTCGTGGGTCCCTTTTTACCTCGGGTAAGTAGGGTGATGCAATCACAAGCTAAAATTGGATTGGACTCAACGAGATAAGCGTTATCTTGGGACTAGGAGATGGATTTAGTTGAAATCCGTCAACCAAGAGTTATAAAGGGTAGAATTAGTCAAGTAATGACTTACCATTTCTAGATAAAGGTAGCATGCGATGACTATTTTTATTTAAAGATGGGTCTTGGAATCATTTATATAATTTAGTGAGAGGTCATTATATAAATGCTAAAGTTGTTAAAATGTTTTTTAAGTAAATTAACATTGAATGTTTATATCTTTCTTTTTGTTGTAGTAACCATATTCGCACAATGTCAACATCATCAAACAATGCAACCTTGGGTAAGGACTCATGGTTGAGATCCGTCATGTACAAGTGTGTCCTGAAAGATGACGAAAGTAACTTCGTTGAATGGGAGTCAACGATCAAGAGTTCTGCGTTATCCGATAACGTGCTTCGCTACTTGGTCGAAGAGCCCCCCACCGAACCCGCGCCTAGATCATCCACGGTGGTTCGGGCCGAATATGACCTTTATTTGAAGGTTGCAAATGACGTCAAGAATGTCTTGATTTGGTCAATCTCACCCAAACTCAAACTCCAATTGATATCACTCGATGCATATGCGATATTCTCAAGGATCACGTCGATGTTTTCGCAAGCCCTTCAAATTCTCCAATATGAGGCAGCTACGAAATTCTTTGACACTAAGCTTCAAAGGGGTCAAAAAGTTGGGCCACACAAGCTCAAAATGGTTGAGCACGCGGACACCTTAGAGCGTCTAGGGTGCAAAATTCCAAAGCAATTGGTGGTGGGTAAGATCCTTCATTCACTCACACCTAAGTTCACCCAATTTAGGGTGAACTATAACATGAATGGCATGGACAAGAGTTTCCATGAACTCCATGCAATCCTCACCCAAGCGGAGAGGGACATGGAGGCTAGTGGGAGTGAACTTAAGGATCTTCTTTCCATGAAAATGAAGAACATGAACCTTGGGGTAAGGAAGGACAAGGGAAAGGGTAAGACTCTTTTCAAGAAAGTCGGCAAGGGAAAGGGCAAGGTCTTTTATAAGCCCACGCCCAAAGTCAACAAACACGCAGAGGCGGATTGCTATTATTGTAATGGCAAAGGGCATTGGAAACGCAATTGCCCCAAATACTTGGAAGACAAGAAGGACGGTTGTGTGACAACGTCAGGTAAAATTCTTTCATCACTCTATAAGTTAGATATTAACTTTGCTAGTACATCTTCTTGGGTATTTGATACCGGTTGTGGTTCTCAACTTTGTAATCATGTACAGGGGCTAAGGTAGCCGCAGTTTCCGTGGGCACCTACGTTCTTCTTTTGCCTAATGGTCTAGAGTTGTATTTAAATAATTGCTATTATGTACCAACTCTTACCAAGAACATTATCTCCATTTCCGTGTTAGACTTGGAAGGATTTTCATTTTGTATTAAGAACAATTGTTGTACTTTCTCTTTAAATGAAATTGTTTATGGCGAAGCCATTTCTATTGGAGGTATTTATGTTTTAGATATTGCAAAAGAGGTCTATCATGTAGAAAACAAGAAGCTCAAAACAGGTGAACCTAATCAATCATACCTTTGGCATTGTCGTTTAGGGCACAAAAACGAACGACGCATAAAGAGACTTGTTTCATCTAAAGTACTCAAACCATTCGATTACGAACTTATGGCGTATGCGAATCTGGTCTTCTATGCATGATGACTCGTGCTCCTTTTACGGGAAAAGGGACACGGGCAAGTGAAGTATTAGGACTTATACATACGGATGTATGCGGTCCAATGACTATCCAAGCTAGAGGTGGTTATCACTACTTCATTACTTTTACCGACGACTTGAGTAGATATGGATATGTCTACTTGATGAGGCATAAAAGTGATGCTTTTGCAAAATTCAAAGAATTTCAAAATAATGTAGAAAACCAATTGAATAAAAAGATTAAAACCCTACGATCCGATCGTGGTGGTGAATACTTGATCAATGAATTTGATTCACACCTAAAAAATTGTGGTATAGTATCAAAATGGACTCCTCCTGGAACACCTCAATTAAATGGTGTGTCCGAAAGGAGAAATCGAACTTTATTAGATATGGTTCGATATATGATGAGTCTGACAGAGCTTCCTGATTATTTTTGGGGTTTTGCTATCTTATCTGCAATATTTTCACTAAATCGAAGCCCGAGTAAAGTGGCAAACAAGACTCCATATGAGATATGGACAGGGAAAGTCCCTTATTTGTCGTTGATGAGAATTTGGGGATGCGAGGCTTTTGTTAAGAATAAGTCTGACGATAAACTCACACCTAAATCTGAAAAATGTCTTTTCGTAGGATATCCAAAGGAATCACGTGCTTATTACTTCTACAAAAAACACGAGGACAAAGTGTTTCTGTCTCGTGATGCAGTCTTTTTAGAAAATGATTTTATTTCTAAAAGACATAGTGGGAGAAAATTTGAACTTGATGAAGTCCAAGAGCCACAAACCGAAAAGGACGACGAGGAAAACGTTCCCTCTTCGTCTGGCACGATCATTATTCCTTCGGAACCTAGGAGGTCAAGCAGAATTAGTCATCAACCTGATAGATACCTTGGTATTATAGAGGAAGGTGATGACTATAATGTGTTACTTTTTGAAAGTAACGAACCTACTACCTACAAAGTAGCCATTTCTAGTCCCGACTCAAAGCTATGGCTAGGAGCCATGCAATCCGAAATGGCTTCTATGTACGACAATCAAGTATGGGACTTGGTTGATTTACCTAAGGAGGTAAGACCTCTTCAGTGTAAGTGGATCTATAAGATCAAAAGTGGCATAGATAAACATAATGATGTTTACAAAGCTAGATTGGTGGCAAAAGGTTTCACCCAAGTTCATGGTCTTCACTATGACGAAACCTTCGCCCCAGTCACCATTCTTCGATCCATAAGGATTATCTTAGCGGTTCCCGCATTTCATAATTATGAGATTTGGCAAACGGATGTCAAAACCGCCGTCTTGAATGGGATTCTAGAAGTGGAAGTGTACATGACACAACCTGAAGGTTTTGTGGATCCATCAAACCCTAAGAAGGTATGCAAGCTTAAGAGATCCATCTATGGTCTTAAACAAGCATCCAGGACTTGGAATCATCGTTTCGATCATGTAATTAAACAAAATGGTTTCACTCGAACCGTCGAGGAACCGTGTTTATACATGAAGTTTAGTGGGAGTAAAGTAACTTTTCTAGTCTTGTATGTAGATGACATACTACTCATATAGAATGATATTCCAATGCTCACTTCTGTAAAGGAGTAGCTAGGAATACATTTCCAAATGAAAGACTTAGGAGAGGCCCAACGCATCTTAGGTATCCGGATCTATAGGGGTAGATCTAAAAGGATAGTAGCATTAAGTCAAGAAACTTATATTGATAAGATTCTTGATTGGTTCAACATGAAAGACTCTAAGAGAGGCTTTCTTCCTATGGGAAGTGGGATCACTTTGAGCAAGTCAGAGTGCCATACGAAACCCGAGGAGATTGAACGCATCAAATTGATCCCTTACGCATCTGCTGGTTGATCAATCATGTATGCTATGATGTGCACTCGTCCCGATGTTGCATATTCTTTGAGCATGAGAAGTCGTTACCAAGCAAATCCAGGTGAGAGTCACTGGATAGCCGTAAAGAACATCCTTAAGTACTTGAGAAGGACCAAGGATTCGTTCTTAGTGTTTGGAGGCGAGACTGAGTTACGTGTAAAGGGTTACACAGATGCAGTTTCCAAATAGATAGGGATGATATGAAATCCCAATCCGTCTACGTTGATATGATGAATGGAGGAGCTGTTTGCTGGAAGAGTTTCAAGCAAAGCGTTACAGCGGATTCTACAACAAAAGCAGACTACCTTGCAGCGTTTGAAGCTGCAAAAGAAGATGTATGGATTCGACAATTATTGGAAGGACTAACAGTAGTCCCTACTGCCAAAGACCCTATCACGATTTATTGTGATAACAGTGGGGCTATTTTTCAAGCAAAAGAGCCCAAGTCTAGTAACAAGTCTAGACATGTACTTAGGTAATATCATGTAATTAGAGATTATGTGGACTGAAAGGAAATTGACATTTGTAAGGTTGGGACAGATGACAACATTGCTGATCATTTAACCAAGCCTTTGTCAAAGGCTAAGCATGATGGTCATGTCGTCACAATGGGATTGAGACGTGTACCAGAATTCCTTTAGATTATGTAATATGTAATAATTGAATGTTGTATTAGTTATTTCATATATGATAATTGCATTCATTTTCGAGTTTCATTTTAAACTCTTTTATTTAGTTTGACTAAATTTAATACTTTGTTTATCCGAATAGATTGTAAGACAATGTTGGACCCTATTCAAGTGAGTAGGACGAACTTAGTATTTTGTCCCTAGTCACTCAATGAGGTGACGTCTCGAAGTAACTAGATTGTAAGTCGATCGATGGTTGGTTCAGCACCATGGGGTCATGGAGATAACTGGTCGTTTACATAGACAGACTGTATGACACTCTGTCGGACAGTGACTTTGTAGAGACCCTTAAATCAATTATTTGATGCCTGATCGTGGCAGGGTCTTCTATCTTATTCCTATGAGTCGATTCTTTTGACTGGCGACCGTCTATCTGAGTCGGTGCAGTTTCCGATTGGTTTTGGTTGATGTTCTAGGTCGTGGCGTAAAAGGAGGCCGATGGACTTCCTCTGGATGATGGTGATCTTTATCATACAGAGTAGATGAATCAATAGGAATTGTCCACCCACATTGGGTACAAACATCTTTATGCCACTTGAGGAGAAGTTACTGTAAATGCGTGGCCACGCTCGGAAAGAGATCTATGGTAGATTTTTATGTCAGACATTTACTCTCCCTATTGAGAAAACCACTTTAGATATAATCAATCGCAAGTGCGACCTGAAAGACACTTTGCATTGAGTGGGAGATGTGATAAAGAGACAAGAGAATTGGTGACGCACACTTGTGTCAGACAAGTGGGAGATTGTTGGAGTAGGTGTCCTCCACAATAGTGCGTGATGCGTATATTTTATATAGACCTTTTAGGCCATATTTGCACGCATTTCCAAGCTCATTTAGTAGTGTTATACTACAAATATCCCCCGAATAGTCTACTTTGGTTTGTTTTGTAATATTTGCAGGTATGGACCAGAATGACGGAAAACTAGCCATTTTGTAGCTCCTCAAGCATGCATAAGTGAGTCGGAAAGGAATCTTGGTGTCTCGGAATGCGTGAAGTCGTGTTGAAGAAATGGAAGAACGAAATCCATGAGCAAAACACTCGTTAGAGGTGTTCAAGCTTTCGATCGACTACTCTATTAATTAGAAAACCTCGATCGAGTAACCGTTCTACTCGATCGAGCTACTGGCTTTGGACATTTACTCGATTGAGCACTATGGTTACTCGATCGAGTGATTTGGACAACGAATTCTACTCGATCGAGAGGTTTCATACTAATGGGCTTCGCGAGATAGTGTATTAAGCAATGGACGCCTTGTAATTTGTTATTCTACTTAAGGGTGAAACTACGTAACAATAGACATCTTCTACTTACTCTAGATTTCAAACTAGACAACAACTTTTACCCTAGACTTTATTTTTGACTTCTATTTTGGATCTGAATTGGAAGACTTCTTCTGACTTAATTCTTCTTTCTAATTCGGTATTATTGTTCTTGAATTCAATTAATTATTTATCTTTGTCTCTTTGTTTCTTATTTATTATTGTTGTTGTTCTCCTTTCTATTATGCGTAGCTAATTCCTTTGCTAGGATTTAAGGGAACCGTGGCGTAGGTAAGATGAATTGATTAGTAGTCTTTAGATTAGGTTTGGAAGCAATCATCACATTTAATAGCTTTTAATTGTTTGAGTCGACGCATTCAATTGATTGACTTGATACCCCCTTGACCTAGATCGAGAGATTGGAAAAGGACAGATCAGTGATGAACTTTGGGATTTTGCTAATGAGGGCGAGAGCTAAGTTAGTATATCTTAGGGCGAATAGCGGACCGAAAGGACCTTTTCACTACCCACAAACCTGTTTAGATTTTACTTTGATTTCTATCCTGACCCTAGATGCCATGGGGAACCGACGATCCTAGTTTTTCTTGTTTCTGTTGTTTCGCTCTTCATTTCTCTTTCCCTTTTCTCTTGTAGTGTTAGAAAATAAGTTAAACAACCCCCCCAATTTAGTTACCTTGGCAGACTTAGCAAGTTATAGGATTCCCTCTCCCTGTGGATTCGATACCCGACTGCCTCTACTGCATTTTGTTGAGACCGTTAGGTTTTATCTTTGATAGGGTTGCGAGAGCCGTATCAAATTTTGGCGCCGTTGCCGGGGAAGACGGTGTAATTTTGTAGCTTTCTTTAGTTTGTCTTTGGTCTCAAGGAATTTATTCCTTGAGATTGTTTTCATATTTTAGTTAGTGTTTAGTATTTGCAGGTATAAATCCTAAAAGAGGACCATTTGAACCTGCGAGTCATTCTGAGCCCAATGCTGAGACTCTACCTAGGGGAACTACTCTCCCTCTTGCTGATGAGGGTACCTTTACAATACATCCGTCTTACTACAGTTTAGTGGAGCGGAATTTATTCGGGGGTATGGTAGATGAAGACCCAGCTAGGCATGTTGAGATATTTACAGACTATTGTTCCACCATTCGTGTAGTTGCTGGTGTGACACAAGACAAGGTAAAGGATTTCCTTTTTCCTTTTTCCTTGACTGATGACGCTAAGGGTTGGTGGAGAGATTTAGATAGGAAGGCTGCTGGGGTTAAAGATTGGAGTTCGTTAGCTCTAGCCTTCTATAGACGGTATTTTCCTCCTCTGCGAACCAATGTTATGCGCCGCCAGATCACTAATTTTACTCAATCTACTACTGAAGATTTGAGTGTAGCATGGGCCAGGTTCAAGAAACTAGTTCGCTCAGTTCCGCATCACGGGTTTGAGCAATGGTTTTTGTGCAACCAATTTTACAATGGGTTGCTTTATGAGCAAAGAATGGTTCTGGATGCTGCTGCACGAGGGAGATTCCAGGCTAATGTGGAGGATGATTAAGGGTGGCAACTTATTGAAAATATGGCCATCCATTCTGCTAGCTACGATAATCCTAGAGCGGAGAGAAGGAGGGACACTGTTGTTGAAGAATTTCATGTAGTAGAAACGGGGAATTTGGGTGAAATACACCAAGTTCAAGCTATTGAGATGGTTTGTGGTAGATGCGGTGATGAAGGACATGACCCTATTACTTGTTTGGCTGATTCAGCAAGGGTTCTTGCTTATAGGAAATTCAAGCAAGGGGGTTCTTTTTCCGAGTTATATGCCGAGTTAACTGCTGCAAAATCTCAACCACCCGTGCATGAAGGCAAGGTACTCATTACCCAAGCCGAATATCAAGATCTTAAGGCCACTATCAATGCGCAAAAGCTGAAGATGCAATTCGCTACTTCCAAACAATGACCCAGTCAATGCCATAAATCTAAGAAGTGGTCGTGCTTATGACGGTCCTGTACACGTCCCTGAAAGCACACATACCGAGGTCGACGATATCTCGGATGAATTAACTGAAGATGTACAGAGAAGTGATCGATCGACTAAGAATACCACTCGATCGAGTCATTTTGTTAAGGACACTGCTCGATCGAGTAAACCCATCACTCGATCGAGTAGTCCAGTTGAAGAATGTCCTCGATCGAGTAGTATACTTACTCGATCGAGCAATCTAGGCATAGGAGATCCTCGGCCGAGTAGTCCTTCTACTAGATCTAAAGATGATGAGGAAGAAATCACTCGATCGAATGCACAGAAGTCTCGATCGAGTGAATGTCAGACATCAGGCACGCAAATCGAGATTGTGTGCGATGAAGTACCTTCCCCTACTGAGAAGGTACCGAGTAAAGAGAAAATTGGGGACCCGTTTCCGATGGTCAGAGTCCCATACCCAGGTCGTTTACGTGATTCAAAGACGGAGAAACAGTTCACCAAATTTGTAGACATGGTTAAAAACATTCAGGTAACTGTGTCTTTTGCCGAGCTAATAACTCAAGTACCACCTTACGCCAAATTTATGAAAGATATTGTAACGCGTAAGAAGGCACTTGAGAATTTCGCTACTGTCGCTTTTATGGAAGAGTCTAGTAGTTTAATTCTGAATAAGTCTCCCCCTAAATTAAAGGATCCGGGTAGTTTCTCTATTACTTGTGTTATAGGAGATGTCGTGATAGATAAGGCACTATGTGATCTTGGAGCTAGTGTAAGTGTCATGCCTTATTCTATCTTTCGTAAGCTTAACATGGGTTATCTTAAGACGACCAATATCACCCTGCAGATGGCTGATATATCTGTTAGGAGACCCTTAGGTGTCGTAGAAGACGTGCCCGTTAAAGTGGGCAAGTTTTTTATTCCTGTTGACTTCATAGTCTTAGACATTGCTAAGGATACCCGTACCCAAATTATTTTGGGTCGGCCGTTTTTGTGTAGAGCTGGGGCCATTATCGATGTTAAACACGGGCGTTTAACTCTAGCCGTAGGGGATGATACAGTTTCGTTCAGTTTACCTGACACTTTATCTAGACCAATGATAGAGGATGCCTGCTTTTCTGTTGATATCATTGATGAGTTCACTTATGAGTTCTGGCCGGATTCCTTGATAAAGGATCCGTTGGAATCTTTGACATTGTTAGATGAGTGTGCAGATTATTTTGATAACAATTACGATGTGCTGAAATTGCATAGAGCTACTGCTGATGAGGAAGAATTGACTGACGCGGAGGAAGAACAACTGGGACACCTGGGTCACGCCTTGTGTTCCGTCGAGGTAAACGTTCCCGAGCGTAAGTCTCTTCCAACTCACCTTAAATATGCTTTTCTTGATAATACTGAGCGATTTCCAGTTATTGTCAGTTCTAAACTGAATGAGGAACAGCTAACCGCTTTGTTGGATGTACTCAAGAGGAACAGGAAAGCGATAGGTTATTCACTGGATGACATCAAGGGCATCAGCCCTGATGTCTGTATGCATATGATTGAGCTGGAAGAAGGTCACAAACCTTGCAGTTCGCTGACCCTGAAGATGGAGGAGGTTGTGATGACCGAGGTGATAAAACTACTCGATGCAGGTATTATTTATTCGGTTGGTCACTCCAAATGGGTAAGCCTAGTTCAGGTCGTACCCAAGAAAGGAGGTACTACAGTTGTAAAAAATGAAAAGAATGAATTGATACCTACTCGACTAGTAACTGGGTGGCGGATGTGTATAGACTACAGGCAGTTAAATGCCGCCACCAAGAAATATCATTTCCCCCTCCCTTTCATTGATCAGATGATAAAAAGGTTAGCTTCTCATGAGTTTTTCTGCTATCTGGATGGATACTCAGGGTTCTTTCAGATCCCTATTCATCCAGATGATCAGGAAAAGACTACTTTTACTTGTCCTAAGGGTGTTTTTGCTTATCGTAGAATGCCTTTTGGTTTGTGTAATGCCTCTGCTACCTTTCAGAGGTGCATGATGGGGATATTTTATGAGTATATAGAGTCTATCATGGAAGTCTTTATGGATGACTTCAGTGTCTATGGGAATGATTTTTTGATAAATGTTTAGCTAACCTTGACAAAGTTTTGCAGCATTGAATCGAGGTTAATCTGGTGCTAAACTGGGAGAAGTGCCATTTCATGGTCAATGAGGGAGTAGTCCTTGGGCACTTGGTTTCGAATAGGGGTATTGAGGTAGACAGAGCAAAGGTGCAAGTGATTCAGCAATTACCCCCTCCTATTAACGTTAAGCAGGTGAGGAGTTTCCTTGGTCACGCCGGTTTTTATCGCCGGTTCATCAAGGACTTCTCTAAGATTACTAAACCACTTACACAGTTGCTATTAAAAGATGCTCCTTTCGATTTTACTGATGATTGTCTTTCTGCTTTTAACACTTTGAAACAGGCTTTGGTCTCTGCACCAATCATTCAGCCTCCTGATTGGACGCTGCCGTTTGAGATTATGTGCGATGCAAGTGATTACGCACTAGGAGTGGTGCTTGGCCAGCGGAAAGACAAAGCTTTGAATTCTATTTACTATGCGAGCCGAACTCTGGATGAGGCTCAAGTGAAATATGCTACCACTAAGAAGGAGCTTTTAGCTGTAGTTTATGCGCTTGATAAATTTAGATCATATCTGTTGGGTTCTAAAGTAATTTTTTTACAGATCATGCAACGCTAAAACACCTTCTGAATAAGAAGGAAGCCAAACCCAGATTGCTGAGGTGGATACTCCTTCTCCAGAAGTTTGATCTGGAAATCAGGGACAAGAAAGGCGCTGAGAATGTTGTAGCGGATCATCTTTCGCGTTTGACGCGACAAGAGGGGGAGGATTCTCTTCCCATTAATGATTCGTTTGCTGATGATACTTTATGCACTGTGTATTCTATTAAATCTAAAGATGGTGTTGAACCTTGGTTTGCAGATTATGCCAATCACATTGTCAGCCAGAAGCTGCCACCTGATATGTCCTATCAGCAGCGGAAGAAATTTCTACATGATGTACGGGATTATTTCTGGGATGATCCATATTTGTTTAAGTCATACGCAGACGGTCTCTTCAGACGGTGTGTTCCGCAGTGGGAGATCAAAGCTATCCTAGAAGGCTGCCATTCTTCCCCTTGTGGAGGTCACCACGGTCCATCGCGCACCGTGGCTAAGGTATTACAGTCTGGTTTCTATTGGCCGACTCTCTTTGCTGACACTAAAGCTTTTGTTGCTAGCTGTGATGCTTGTCAGCGGACAGGAAACATATCTAGGAGACATGAGATGCCCCAAAACGGCATTTTAGAGGTTGAGCTTTTCGATGTCTGGGGCATTGATTATCAAGGACCATTCCCGTCAACTCTTGGTAATAGGTATATTCTGGTAGTTGTAGATTATGTGTCTAAATGGGTATAAGCGATTGCTACTCCCAACTGTGATGCCAAGACCGTGATCAAGCTGTTTCGTAAGACCATTTTCCTTCGTTTTGGCGTCCCTAGGGTTGTCATTAGTGATAGGGGTATGCATTTTAGGGACCAGCAGCTAACGACCTTACTGTCTAAATATAATGTCAAACATTGTAGGGGTTTGGGGTATCATCCTCAGACTAGTGGCCAGGTTGAAGTCTCTAATAGGGAACTAAAGGAGATTCTAAGTAAGGTCGTGTCTAAATCACAGAAGGATTGGAGTGCCAAACTGGATGACACATTATGGGCCTACAGGACCGCATTTAAAACACCTATCGGTGCTTCACCGTATCGATTGGTGTATGGGAAGTTCTGTCATTTACCTGTTGAGCTAGAACATAAAGCCTGGTGGGCAGTCCGCCAACTTAATTATGATGCTAACTTGTGTGGTGAGAAAGGGTTGTTGCAGCTAGATGCACTAGAGGAATTTCGTCTGAATGCCTATGATAGCTCGCGTATTTACAAAAAAAAGACCAAACGTTGGCACGACAAGCGAATCATACCTCGTGAGTTCCAAGTCGGGCAGAAGGTGTTGCTATTCAATGCCCGACTGCGTTTATTTCCTGGTAAGCTGAAATCCAGGTGGAGCGGTTCGTATACAGTAATTGCTGTCACTCATTTTGGATCCGTTGAGATAGAAGACTCTGAGGGTAACCGGTTCAAGGTTAATGGGCATCATGTGAAACATTACTATGGAACTGACAGTGTCGTGGGCCGCGTCAAAGTGCTCTTCTTCGACGGAGACGAGGAGCTTGATGATTGAAGCTCAAGGGTCGTGCTGGACCTTATAAACCTGCGCTTATCAGGAGGCAACCCGATCTATTGTTTTGTTATACAGTATTAATAACTTTTTAGTAGTTTATTCCTGTTTATTGTTCAAACAATTCAATTGCGTCCTTTCTTGCTTCTCGCAGTTTTGGTGTTCTTTACTCTGACATTTCTGTTCGATCGAGTAGTAGTCCCGCTCGATCGAGCACTATAACCCCTTGATCGAGCACTCTAGTTACTCGATCGAGTACTCTTGTGATGGCACCTCTCGATCGAGCTGTTTTCCATTCGATCGAGCCCCTGGAGCACCTCTTTTCGGTTTGGTTTGGGGAAGTCGGTTATACGCGCGTTCCTGTAAGTTTCCGACTCTCTAGTTTGCAATTCTTTTACTTCACTTTGTACAATGGGGAAATTGTACGGTTTGGTTTGGGGAGATTTTGTATCCATATCGTGTCTGCATTTCGTTTTTACTGCATTTTCGTATGCATTGTTAATCACTCAAAAACTCCAAAAACTTCAAAAATTTCATGTTTATTTTTGCATTTTAGTCGAGTCGGAACAATTCTCTCCTGCTCTTCATCTAGTCTCGACTTAAGCCTTGTGCAGTTAATATCTCTTGCATAGTCATTTGCTGTTAATCGATGCTGAACGAATAGACTTGACTTGACATGTTGGCAACCTACTTACACACTCTGAGGATTAGAGCTCTTAAACCGGTGACATCTATGACCAGTTCATATAGGATTGTGAGTAGTTACTCCCTCGTGTCATCGCATTGCATGTATATGAAATCTGATTCTTATTGCCTGCACGTACGGGTTCGGGGTCGGTATCAAATGTTTGGAGAATGCTTGCAATTTCCCTTTTTCTCATTACCCATTTAACACCACATTCAGCCAAAACTGCCAGTTGACCCACAATCTACATCCCAAATTTAGCCTACCTTGCGTCGAGCTAGTCTAGTGTTGGTTGTTGAGGTATTAACTCCATTTTATCAGTTTGGTTTGCATTCCTGCCACGGAGTTGGTATCTGAAGAAATTGGGAATCGAAGTTGAAATTGTCTCCGTGGAAATGTTAGCTGAATATTTGAAAAAAAAAAGAAAAGAAAAAAAAAAGAGAAAAATAATAAAGAAAAAGAAAAAGAAAAACGGTCTCTATTCCCATGCTTTATTCATATCATATGGGGATTCATTAAGAGTTGAATAAGCTAACCAGTTTCGTTTCCACTTCATCCTTTTGGTTCGAGTGAGTTGTCGGCCGAACCATGGCCGTGTACTTCATTATAAGATAAGAAGAGGGATTTTGTCAATTGATTGAGATTCAGGTAGCTAGCTTGACGCTTTACCTCCTCTATTCCATTATTGTTTTGCCCCTTCTTACCCATAACCTCAATTATCCAAATATTGCGAGTATTCGGCGTGTGATAGTCCTTGAATGGTGGTTGTGCGTGTGTACGGTAACTGAATCTTTTATCATGTTAGTTGGCATTGCGTGAACGCGACGGTCGTAGTTAGGTGAGCGACGATTTTCTCTATCTCTCTCTTACACATAACATGCTTACCCTTTGCTTTGCTTAGAGAAGAGTGACCCGTGAGAGTCCGACATTAATGGTCTGGCAGGGTCGACAGTTCAGTTCGTTTGCATTTGATATCATTGCTGAGTTTGATTGCTGCATTAAATTGGTTCAAGTAGGCGATTTGCGGTAGTCCGGAGTTTATTTGTCCCATTTATTTGTTGTATCCTTTTTGCTTGAGGACAAGCAAAGGTTTGGTTTGGGGAAGTTTGATGCATGTATTTTATATAGACTTTTTAGGCCATATTTGCACGCATTTCCATGCTCATTTAGTAGTGTTATTCTATAAATATCCCTCGAATAGTCTACTTTGGTTTGTTTTGTAATATTTGCAGGTATGGACCAGAATGACGGAAAACTAGCCATTTTGTAGCTCCTCAAGCATGCATAAGTGAGTCGGAAATGAATGTTGGTGTCTCGGAATGCGTGAAGTCGTGTTGAAGGAATGGAAGAACGAAATCCATGAGCAACACACTCGTTCGAGGTGTACAAGCTTCCGATCGACTAGTCTATTAATTAGAAAACCTCGATCGAGTAACCGTTCTACTCGATCGAGCTGCTGGCTTTGGACATTTACTCGATCGAGCACTATGGTTACTCGATCGAGTGATTTGGACAACGAATTCTACTCGATTGAGAGGTTTCATACTAATGGACTTCGCGAGATAGTGTATTAAGCAATGGACGCCCTGTAATTTGTTATTCTACTTAAGGGTGAAACTACGTAACAATAGACATCTTCTACTTACTCTAGATTTCAGACTAGACAACAACTTTTACCCTAGACTTTATTTTTGACTTCTATTTTGGATCTGAATTGGAAGACTTCTTCTGACTTAATTCTTCTTTCTAATTCGGTATTATTGTTCTTGAATTCAATTAATTATTTATCTATGTCTCTTTGTTTCTTATTTATTATTGTTGTTGTTCACCTTTCTATTATGCGTAGCTAATTCCTTTTCTAGGATTTAGGGGAACTATGGCGTAGGTAAGAGGAATTGATTAGTAGTCTTTAGATTAGGTTTGGAAGCAATCATCACATTTAATAGCTTTTAATTGTTTGAGTCGACGCATTCAATTGATTGACTTGATACCCCCTTGACCTAGATCGAGAGATTGGAAAAGGACTTAATTATACAAGATAATTAAGCATATGATTAATAAGTATTTGTGGGACAAATATCAAAAATCAAAATGGATCAAAATAGGCCTCACATGGCCGGTTATAGTATAGTGGATGGTGATGATGGTTGCTCTTATTCATACTCACAAGCAACATGTGATTATCACATGAATAGTAAACCTAAAATCATTTTTACTCACTACAATACACCGCCACTTTGCATGGCAATAAAATAAGAAGAAAAATCACTCTTTTGGTGATCATAGGGGCAGGCCCTCTTGGCTATAAATAGAACAATTGTTGTTCAGTTTATCATTAGTTCATTCTTGCTTATTTTATACATCTCTCAAAAACTCTTCTTCTCTCTAAAAACTCTCAAATACTAATATTTCTTAAGTATTACTAGTGTAGTAATATAGTCTAATATTACTACTATAACATCTATCTTATTATCTAATTAATAATAAGGGTAGATTATTTGGTGTCATCTTGGTGCAACTAGAAGGAGGTCTTCTATTTTGGAGATTATTCTTGTTCATCCATACATATAGCTCAAGAACAACAAGAAGGAGTTCTTGTTGTGCCCATTTAATTTCCATATCAATGTGAGGAAATTTCTTCTTTTATATAAATGTCTTTATATTTGCATGCATGTTACATAGATCATTAAATATTAAATTAACAAGTAATTTAGTAACTAATTAGAGGAGTCTAATTAAGATCTATGTACTTTCACCATCACCATGAAAGTCCATAGACCTTAATTAGACTCCTCTAATTATTTACTAAATTACTTTTTAATTTAGTTTATAATGATTTATGTATCATGCATGCAAATATAAAGACATTTATATAAAAGAAGAAATTTCCTCACATTGATATGGAAATTATATGGGCACAACAAGAACTCCTTCTTGTTGTTCTTGAGCTATAAATATGGATGAACACAAGAAATCTCCAAACTAGAAGACCTCCTTCAAGTTGCACCAAGATGACACCAAATAATCTACCCTTATTATTAACTAGATAATAAGATAGATATTATACTACTAATATTATGACAATATTACTACACTAGTAATACTTAGGAAATATTAGTATATGAGAGTTTTAGTGAGAAGAAGGATTTTAGAAAGAAGTATAACAAATGCACAAAATCAAGTGGTGAAAAATGAACAACAAATTGATCATTTTAAAGGCCATTTTGGCCGGACCTTGTAGTCAAAAAATGACTCTTATTTTGTTTGATTTGTTCACATGCATTTGAGTGGAGTGTTGTAGAAAATATGATGATTGTTTTATACTTGTTATGTCACTTTCAAAAAGTAACTAAAGAGTAAAAATAAGAACAAAATCATCACCATGTAACTACTTCCAAAACCGGTCCATTATGGCCTAGTTTGGTCCATTTTGATTTTTTGATATTTGTCTCACAAATACTTATTGATCATATGGTTAATTATCTTGTATAATTAAGTGTTAATTTGATCATATAACAACTATATGACTCAATTAAATAAATAATATGTACTTAACATTTTAAGTAATATTTTACCATTATATCAATATATAATGGGTCCCACAATGCTTGGTTAATTTATTTTACAA
The DNA here is from genome assembly GCA_022085475.1 of Heliosperma pusillum. Lineage (NCBI taxonomy): Eukaryota > Viridiplantae > Streptophyta > Magnoliopsida > Caryophyllales > Caryophyllaceae > Heliosperma > Heliosperma pusillum. Next base: position 17,254 of record JAIUZE010047119.1, on the reverse strand, counting down.
ATCCTTGTAAATATAATTAACTAATTACCTCTATCTCAAAACCTCAACTAATTTAGTAATTTAACGATTAATTACTAAGTTAAATCTTATTTAATCGTATTAAAATAAGATATAAATTTATTAGTCAATTATCGCATAATTGAAAAATAAGCTTAATCGAATTTGAGTTCTTAACTCAATTTCTAACAATTAACTCTCGTACATATCGAATATATGTAATGTACTAATTAACTGTATCGTATACAAATAATTAGTTACTATTTGGATTTCATCCTTTAGGTGTGACCGAAAGGGATCAGTTGATCACCGCCGTCAAACGACAATAACGTCAAACTCTAGTCAGCCAACCGTTATTGATTTAAGTTAATCAACTGACTAATCATATATATAGTCAATAAATATCCCAATTATATTCCATAATAAGATTTATTATGTGGCGCACTATTGTGGAGGACACCTACTCCAACAATCTCCCACTTGTCTGACACAAGTGTGCGTCACCGATTCTCTGGTCTCTTTATCACATCTCCCACTCAACGCAAGGTGTCTTTCAGGTCGCACTTGCGATTGACAATATCTAGAGTGGTTTTCTCGATAGGGAGAGTAACTGTCTGACCGGAAAATCTACCATAGATCTCTTTCCGAGCGTGGCCACGCATTTACAGTAACTTCTCCTCGAGTGGCCTAAAGATGTTTTTTACCCAACGTGGGTGGACAATTCCCGTTGATCCATCTACTCTGTATAATGCAGATCACCATGATCCAGAAGAAGTCCATCGGCCTTATTTTACGGCACGACCTAGAACATCAACCAAAACCAATCGGAAACTGCACCGACTCAGATAGACGGTCTCCAGTCAAAAGAATCGACTTATAGGAATTGTGACAACCCTCGCGAATGTGGAAAAATAAAACATACAAGCATGTGAATTATATAGCGGAAAATACGGTATTTTAAAAACCTTTATACATGCAAGATAGAAAATTACGAGGAGTGTCAAAATATTACAAACTAAATAAAAATACCACAAGAGACGTAGTCTCTCAAAGTGTTAACAAAAGACAAAGTAATTAGCAACTAGCTAAACAACGTCTAGAGGTGTTTCATCCAGGGACAACGCCCGGTAGCTCACACCCGAACCCAAAATAGCATAAGCAAAAAGCCATCCATGCAAGCAACCTGTTCATTCATGAAAAACATGAACGCCACAATCAGTGGGGAGTAACGCCGGGTTCTCCCAGCCATATCACCTTTAACGTACATATAAGGAAATACAAAAGTAGAGCATGCATATATAGATATACATGTGAGTTACGATAAGAAAAGATAGGCAATACGAGATATAATGATAAGATCAAATGGAAATCAAATCCGAACCATCATGCTATTCAAAGACTCGGGAAAGACACTCTTAGGCAATCGAATACGCTCACTAGGGCTTGCATCTCACCGTTAGCGGTATAAGATTGATAAGATTGAGACTCGACAGACAAACCAGTCAAGTCATGCGATGATCACATAATATCCAACATATTACCATCCATTCACGAACCAAGACCTTGCCGGTGTCAAGTCATGCAATGACCATGAATACAATCATGAAATCACACATTCAAAGACAACGACACAACGACGACCTTTCTCACGGTAAATGAAACGCACTAGCATCGTGTACATGGCAAGTATGATTAAAAGGCATCCACTGGATCACATTTCCCTGAACTCATACGCGATGCTTACATTTCGCCTATGTAGATCACTAGTGTTTTCTCCTGGTGTATAGGGAGACGATAAGGCTCCTAATCTAAACCTGGCCAGATTCTCTGAATCACATTTTCCGATTCGATATGCGATCACGTTTCGCACCCAAGACTCGGGCTTAAATAATAATAAATGCCGAGTACCCACATTCTCGGTAGATCAATTCACGCAAGAGGCGGAAAACGAGCTCAAGCCTCATAACATGCGGTACGCTACATGCAAATAACACCACCTCGCAAGTACACAACATTTGACGGCCGGGTCGATCAACGCAGAGCGTTCAACTCCCAACAACGTCGTCGTATGCCCACTAACACATGCATTTAAGCAGTAGGATACCTCTCCGTTCCGACATTCCAGCCTTACGAACGGGAAGGTAGCCAAGGGAAATGAGAGTACAAAGCACAAGACAAAATAGTGCTCAAACCGACTCATTTGTAAAAACCGACTCAAAGTGGAAACATATCAAAAACCGTCACAAAACATGTGAATATGGCATTATATAAATGTAAATATAATAAACATGAATCAATACATGATACATAAGCATTAGACCAAGTTTAAGAAGCATAATAAACAAGAAACATAGATACCTCTCCAAAACAACAAGTTTGGAAACTAACTAAAACAAGGGTTCACTTCAAACTGTCATAACTAGAGTTCTAGATATGGGAATGCAGAAATTCCAAGTCGAGGTGATAGCTTATCCTCTTACGGTTCCAACGAGTGGTCACAAGCCCAAAACAAGCAAGTAACGAAGGAGATATGATCATTCTACCAAAAAGGGTCAGTGCAGTGAAACTGCACAAGTCACGACCGTGACTTGTATTTCACGACCGTGAAATGAGGTTTCACGACCGTGAAATGAGGTTTCACGACCGTGAAACACTCTGTTACCAATTCATTCGTGAGCCTTCAACATAAATTCAATCCTATCACTTCCAATTCTCATAATCCATTTCTAATAACTATCAACAATCAATATTCATCATCAACAATCATCAAGCAACAACAATCATCATCCATACATGATTCCTACACTTACAAATCGTATTCTAATACGATTTCTAGCATATAAGCATGTAAAACACGTAAATGATACCGAGTAACCCTTCACCGTTACCTTTACGCGTCTTTAATCGATTACTAAGCTTTCCTAGTAGTCTCCACCTACAATTAGGTAATAAAAGATGAATAAAATTCATCTTTAGAAAGACGGATAATTTAAAAAGCGAGAAAGACGGTGATTTTAATATCAATACGGATAGAGGAAGGTAAGAGGGGAAGAATAAAACGAACTTACGCGAATTCCACCAAGGAACGAAGGAGATACGGAGGTTCGAAGATTGAAAAATGGATGGAGGCAAGGTTTTCTTCAAGAGGAAGAAATGTGGTTTGTGTTTGAGTTTGTGATAAATGAAAATTAGGTTAAGGGAGTATTAGGGAGTATATATAGGAGAAAGTCAACGAAAGTCAAAGACGGCTCGAAAGTCAAGAAAAGTCAAAGACAACTTAAAATTCAGGAAAAGTCAAAGACGACTTAAAATTCAAGAAAAGTCAAAGACGACTTAAAATTCAAGAAAAGTCAAACTCGACTCAAAAGTCAAGAAAAGTCAAACTCGACTCAAAAGTCAAGAAAAGTCAAACTCGCCTTAAAACGGAATTTTCATGGAATCTCACAGAAATTCCAAATACGAACTCGGAAATTCTAAATTCGACTCGAAACATAAAAAGCTAATTTAAAACTTAAATTCACTGAAAAGATTTCGTAAAATATTTCTACTAGAAAAATAGGGTACATTTCCGGGTGTTACAATCACCCCTCCTTTTAAAAAGTTTCGTCCTCGAAACTTGAGAGTAGAAAACAAAAGTATCAAAGACAAGAATCGGTTTTAAAAATTAACAAGAAAGCTTTTACAAAGGAAACATTTATGAAACGAGGTTCATCTCGAAAACAGTTTAAGGAAATTTTTTTTCATAAGTGTGAAACTTACTTACGGATCTCAAGAATGCTCGTCGCGAACGAGAACTCTAATTATCCAAATCAAAGCAATGTCGAAATAGTGAAATCGAAACTCAAAACAACGTTAGTAAGTGCAGGACTAGTTATCAGACGTCTCCAATAACAAGTGCAAACATCCAACCAAACGCAAAATCCAAATATAAAAGCAAAAGAAATCCATTTTCTCCAAAAAGAGAGTACAAAATTCATCTTTAGACTTCTTTGAAAAGTTAATTTAGAAATACAATATGGAAATTCGAAGGTTTTATCAAAGATAAAGTCAAAATAACACGACATTACACGTACATAGAGCGACTCGAACATAAAGTTCACAAATCACGATAACAAAATACATACAAAACACGCAAAAACGAAACAAATCGAATTCTTAGGGATAGGAAGATCACGATGAAGTCGGCAGGAAGATCTATAAGGGTTCGACACCACTAACTCCATCAAATAAACTAGTCCTCAAGAGAAAGTAATTTACCTCAATTACACTTTAACCATCCTAAAACGCCAAACTCCATAAACATTATTTACAACAATCACAATCGAAGTAACAAACATAATTATCTAAGATCCAACTAGCCTCATCCCAGATCTCACGACAAGGAAAATTCCACAATCCATTATCGATTATAATGATTCTTTAATACGCCCTAACATCCTTAATTCGATCATTACTACGCTCGAAGCCTCAAATATAAATAGTCACATTAGCAAACTACGGAGGTTACTAATCCTCAAGATAAATGGGTTCACCATTCTAACTCTATAATCTATAACAACCGAGCATTCATTATCCAAAGCTTGCAACGAACATTTCTCAATTTCAAACTATGATTCCTTAAGAATAAAAGAGAATTACTAATCCCAAACCGCAAATGACCAATCACTTGGAAATCAAACAACCATTCAAATCATCTATTTCATCTAAAACTCAAAATGAATCGATTTTCATTGATGACAAAACTCCTCAAACTTTGGGTACCAACTCAATTACCCTAAAGCAAAGTCTCTTTTAGAATCCACCAATTAGAGACATCAAATTCCCAAATGATATCCCAAGCAACCATTATACTACTCAACATCAACAAACTATTATCATGATCAACTCGATTCTCAAAATAACACTACAATACCAAGCTCCAAACCTAAAACCACCAAGAGAGGATACATTATCCTTATTAGGATTCATCCTAGAGCTTAAGTCCTATTTTCCATGATCAAGGACAACATGAAATTTGCTCAATCCAAAGACACATATTCTACCTCAAAACGGGAGATACAAACAAACATAACATCACTCTACACAATCAACAAACAAGTTAGAACCTAACCAACATCAAGTACACCAAAGACTACCACCTTAGGTCCTTAAGTCTACCCATCTCTCATTTATTATTTCAAGGTCAAGTAATTTAAGTTTAGGGTTCACGTGTGTGCGTCGGGAGCGATAAAGCTCTGATACCAACTGTGACAACCCTCGCGAATGTGGAAAAATAAAACATACAAGCATGTGAATTATATAGCGGAAAATACGGTATTTTAAAAACCTTTATACAGGCAAGATAGAAAATTACGAGGAGTGTCAAAATATTACAAACTAAATAAAAATACCACAAGAGACGTAGTCTCTCAAAGTGTCAACAAAAGACAAGTAATTAGCAACTAGCTAAACAACGTCTAGAGGTGTTTCATCCAGGGACAACGCCCGCTAGCTCACACCCGAACCCAAAATAGCATAAGCAAAAAGCCATCCATGCAAGCAACCTGTTCATTCATGAAAAACATGAACGCCACAATCAGTGGGGAGTAACTCCGGGTTCTCCCAGCCATATCACATTAAACGTACATATAAGGAAATACAAAAGTAAAGCATGCATATATAGATATACATGTGAGATACTTAAGAATAGATAGGCAATTCTATAGATAATGATAAGATCATGTGGAAATCAAATCCGAAACCATCATATTATTCAAAGACTCGGGGAAGACACTCTTAGGCAACCGAATACGCTCACTAGGGCTTGCATCTCACCTTTAGCGGTATACGATTGATAAGATTGAGACTCGACAGACAAACCACGTCAAGTCATGCGATGATCACAATAAATACAACATATTATCATCCATTCACGAACCAAGACCTTGACGGTGTCAAGTCATGCAATGACCATGAATACAATCATGAAATCCCGCATTCAAAGACAACGACACAAAGACGACAACTCTCACGGTAAATGAAACGCACTAGCATCGTGTACATGGCAAGTATGATTAATAGGCATCCACGGGATCACATTTCCCTGAACTCATACGCGATGCTTACATTTCGCTTATGTAGACACATTTCCTCCTGGTAGGAACGATAAGGCTCCTAATCTAAACCTGGCCAGATTCTCGGAATCACATTTTCCGATTCGATATGCGATCACGTTTCGCACCCAAGACTCGGGCTTAGATAATAATAAATGCCGAGTACCCACATTCTCGGTAGATCAATTCACGACAGAGGCGGAAAACGAGCTCAAGCCTCATAACATGCGGTACGCTACATGCAAATAACACCACCTCGCAAGTACACAACATTTGACGGCCGGGTCGATCAACGCATAGCGTTCAACTCCCAACAACGTCGTCGTATGCCCACTAACACATGCATTTAAGCAGTAGGATACCTCTCCGTTCCGACATTCCAGCCTTACGAACGGGAAGGTAGCCAAGGGAATGAGAGTACAAAGCACAAGACAAAATAGTGCTCAAACCGTAACATTTGTAAAAACCGACTCAAAGTGGGACATAGCAAAAACCGTCACAAAACATGTGATACAAGCGAATGAAATATCATATATCCAAAACATGAATATTATAAGTCACTACGTAAAATTATACGATAAACGAATCATGCGAACTATTATAAATTACGAGTTTTAGAAATCATAGGAAAAACATACAGCCGTAGTGCCGGCCGGTCAGTGGACCGGCGGCCGGTACCCCGGCTCGCACTTCAAGCCAAAATCCAAAAATCATAGAAAACAAAGCAGTGTGCTCCAGGCCGGTCAGGGACCGGCGGCCGGGCACCCGGCCAGGAACACCACTACCCAAAAATTCCAAAATTCCAAAGTTCATTCTGATGTATTCCCAGCCGGTCAGGGGACCGGCGGCCGGTCACCCGGCTGGGAACACAACTCCACCCGAGAGCCTTCTTCACTTGCTCAATTCATTTCAATTCTCATATTTAACTTCTAATAATTATCAACAATCAATATACATCATCAACATTCATCAAATAACAATAACCATCATCCATAACATGAATCCTAAGCTTTCTAATCGTATTCTAAATACGAATTCTAGCATATAAAGCATGTAAACACGTAAATGATACCGAGTAACCCTTCACCATAACCTTTATGCGTCTTCACTACTCGTCAAGCTCCTCTTCAATTAGGAAATAGTCTTTGTCGGGATCTTGGAGGTCACCACCTACAAATAGATCATAAAAGATGAATAAAATTCATCTTGAGAAAGACGGAAAGTTTGAAAAGTGAGAAAGACGATGATTTTAATATCAATACGGATAGAGGAAGGTAAGAGGGGAAGAATGAGACGAACTTACGTGAATTTAAGCAAAGAACAAATGAGCTACGATGATTTTAAGATCGGAAAGATTATGGAGGCAAGGGTTTGGTTTTGCTTAAGGAAGAAGTAAGGTTGAATTTGTGTTTGTGTGAATGAGAAATAGGTTAAGGGAGTATGAGTATGTATGAGGAAAAAAGTCAATAAAAGTCAAACTCGCCTTAAAACGGGATTCTCATGGAATCTCGCGGAAATTCCAAATACGAACTCGGAAATTCTAAATTCGACTCGGAATAATAAATTCTAAATTAAAACTTAAATTCACTGAACAGTATTCGTAAAATATTTTCATTATAAAAATAGGGTACATTTCCGGGTGTTACAAAGGAGTTCTTGTTGTGCCCTTATATTTTCCATATCAATGTGAGGAAATTTCTTCTCTTATATAAATGTCTTTATATTTGCATGCATGTTACATAGATCATTAAATACTAAATTAACAAGTAATTTAGCAACTAATTAAAGGAGTCTAATTAAGGTCTATGGACTTTCAAATCTAAGTCTAAGAAAGGTGTCACCTCCAACGACAAGTGCCATTATTGTAATGGTATAGGCTCTTGGAAACGTAATTGCCCCATATATTTGGGAGATATTAAGACTGGACGAGTTCTCCTAGTAGATAATAGTTCTCCTGATATTTATGTTATTGATATTAATATCAACTTTGGTATATTGATACAAGTTGTAGTTCTCATCCCCCTAATTAGATTATGGGCATGAGGAGAAAGACAAAGCAAAGCAAGCTATAGGGAATCTCCAAGATAAGGGAGCTAAGGTAGCCACCACATAGAGGAGACCTAAGGATTAGCTTGGCTTTCTTGTTATTTGTCTTTCTAGTTATATTGAATGTCGTTTTGGAACTTTTGATTTCCTTTTTAGACATGGAAACTGATTATTTTTTCCATTATTTAAAGGACAATTGTTGTACTATATAATGATAGCTTGGTTTTCAACCCAAGTCATTATGTTTGTGGAATGTATGTTCTAAACCTTTCGTTATACAAAGTTAATATCTTAAACCTAAAGTATTGTGACAAATTGATCATATGAGAAAATATAATGATTGGAACATTATCATTACCTAAGTTATGAATTGGATTCTCACTTATGGACTTGTGACTGAGTATCACAACTTATTTGAAATAAGAAAGATTAATTGCATAGTCCAAATCGAGTTAATGAACTCGCACTTGGGGATTTACAATCCATATAAGTCCTAAGATAAGATCTTTTAAACGCCAATTTGACTCCATACGAGTTATGGAAGGGTTAAGAATCCTAAATTTGTTCAAGACATGGATAAGAGTCCAAGTATTTTGCTTAAATAGAGTGAGTCTATAGAGAAGCTAAAATACTAAAGTCTAAACAAATAAGTCTACTATAGATCGCTCAAAGTTAATAAGAGTTAATACGAGCATCATACCCCACTTATACCTGAGGAACAAAGATGTTTGTGACTAAGGAATAGAGCTCATGAAGCTATCATTACAATAATTTTCTCATTTACACCTGAAGAAACAAAACTGTTTGTGGCTCATGGTGCTATCCTTAATGTAAATAGGCGTATTTACTAAAGGATAGAGTGGGAGAAAATATGCCACAAACAAAGACAAGAGAAAATTTTCTTAAGTCATCCATGGTCGGAAGCTTATAGTGAAAGCTTATAGGGAAAATATCTACTTTTTGAAAGTACTAATTATGATCTATAGATTGGCGGTTATAATTTCCAATTCGAATTTGTTGCATAAGAGCCTTAAGAATACAAGATGGATAATATACAATTACTTGGGAAGGTTTGGACCTCCCTAGGGTGAATAAAACTTTATTGTAAAGTATTGTATATAAGTTAAAATATAACCATCTTTGAGATTCAAGATTATTGCATCTACACCTCATTGAAAGTATATGTATGACAAAGTGACAAAGAGTTGTTTAAAATTTACCTTTCTAAATGGGCAATTAAAAGTAGACAGGTTGTCATACAAAACTTAGATCAATGTGTGATCCTAAGAGAACACTCATGGCATAACAAGATAGAATGGTTTCCTCGAATTGTCGAAGAGCCTTGTTTATGCGTGTAGTTAAGTGGGAGCTAGATCTATCATGTATGGACATGAGGATTAGTGGGAGTGAAAAATCATCATGTATGGACATGAAGATTAGTGGGAGCAAAATATCTTCCATATCTTGTATGTATGAGACATATCAATCATTAGGAATGATGTACTAACATTGCCTTCCATGGAGGAGTGTTTAGGAAATCATTTCTAGATGAAGGACATGGAAGAAGCACATTGTGTTTAAGGCAAAAATATCTCCCATGTCTCGTATGTAGGAGACATATTGGTCATTGGGAATGATGTACTGACATTGCCTTCCGTGGAGGAGTGTTTGAGAAATCATTTCTAGATGAAAGACAAGGAGTAAGTATCCAAAATCTATGGTGATAGATGAGAGAGGATACACATGATTGCTAATGTTTCCGCCCTTAGGCCAATCATATATGTCAAGAGATGCACATACCTTGATAAGTTGTATGCTTGGAGCATGACCAATTGATAACAAGTAATCCACATGAGAGTAATTGGATAGCCTTCAAGAATATCCATGAGATTCTCGAGGAGAACTATGAGTTTATTCTTATGTTTGATAATAATAACTTAGTTGCGTGTAGTGTTGCACGAACCCAAGTTTCCAAACCTATAAAGGATCTGACAAAATCCAAGGCTAAATTTTGTTGTATTAAAAGCGAATAAGTAAAAAGGATGATTAAAGTGTCAATCATTGTAAATTCTACAAATAGAATCTTAGTACATGATGATGAGGATGAGGTGGACTATAAGGATCTAATAAGTAGACCCTTCCACCAAGATACCCATCATATGGTTATAATGATAACAAGTGGGAGCATCTTTTAAGATTAAAGAGCCCAAGACTAGATAGAGATCTAGTGATATACTTTGAAAACTTCATGTTATTAGGAATAACGATGAGTGGAAAGAAAAGGAGCAATTCATAATGTTGGAACAAATGGATACATAGTATATCCACCATCCAAGCTTCTATTGCATTTAGACAAGAGGGCCATGAAATATCATGGAACTTGTATACTTTAGATTATATGATATGAAGCAATAATATTGTGTTAATTGTTCATATGTGATAATCACATTTATCGTTTGAGTTTTTGAAACTCATTATTGTGCTTTGTAATAATCCAAATAGGTTGTAATGACAACTTTGAATCCTATTAAAGTGTACTGGATTAACATAGCAATGGCCCCTAGTTGCTCACATGTGGTGACGTCTCGAAGTGACTAGAGTGTGATGCGATTGATGGCAAGTTCAAGTGTCATAGAGTCATACGAGATGACTAGTCGATCACATAGACAGACTGTATGGGACACTCTGTCGGGTAGTGACAACTTATAGAGTTCTGGCAATTCATAAAGCCTGGTCGTGGCGAGAGCTACTATAGTATTATTTTTGAGTCAATTCTTTAGACTAGAGACTATTCGCCCAAGTCGGCATAGTTTCTGATTGACTTTGATTTTTGCCCCAAACCATTCTGTAAAAAGAGGTGAATGGGAAATCATTGGGTCATGAAGGACTGTGAGTGAACGAAGGAAATAGTGCGATAGGAATTGTCCAACCCTTTGTCAGGGTTATCCAATATCTCAAGGCCACTCGAGGAGTAGTAAGCTGAAAATGCGTGGCCACTCTCGGAAGGTATCTATGATAGATAATTCCGGTCAGACAGTTACTCTCCAGATCGAGGAAACCCCTCTAGATATGATCACGTGCAAGTACGACCTGCAAGGCACCTTGCATTGAGTGAGAGATTTAAGATAGGACAAGAGAATTGGTGACGCACACTTGTTGCGAACAAGTGGGAGATTGTTGGAGCGAGTGTCCTCAACAATAGTGCGATCACTTAATTAAATCTCATTAACGAGAATACAAAGGGATGATTAACATTATAGTCAACTGATCCACATTAATCGGTAATGATTGGCTTACTAGAGTTTGACATTATTGTTATGTGACGGTGGTGATCAGTTGATCCCTTGAGGTCACACCGAAAGGACGATTCCCTAATCAAGAATATTAATTAATTGTATAATGATACAGATTATTTAATCCCTTAATTAGAACGAGTTTAAAAGTGAGAAATATATCTTATTGTAATATGATTAAATAAGATTCAATAATATAATTGTTATATTAGAATGCTTAATGTTTATGAAACATTTGAGATAAGCATGATTGGTTGATCATAATTACAATTAGCTGTAGATCATATCAACCAAATATGAGATGACCCATTTTATATATATGTGATTATAAATTATTACTTAAAATGTTAAGTTTAATTTATTTGACATGAAATTGTATTTAAATTAGTTAAATACATAATTATATTATGAGATAACATGTCACATGTCACATGTCACATGTGTGACAATTGACAAAATTACAAATATAATGTGGAGTCCATTTTATATGCCAAAAACCGGTTATATGGGGGTTGGGTAACGATTAGGCTTTAAATGTTGTGCTAATGATGATTAGACAAAATTATTACCTAGCCTAATGCCTATAGCCACCCTATTGTTTTGGTAAGACAAAAAGTAATAAGCATGCCCTTTTGCTCACATGCTTGGCGGGTTGCTCTTGTTCAAATAAGAGGATGTTTTCCTCTTATGAAGACACTTAATGATATCTCATAATATTCATACAACATCTCACTAAAAATCACAAAATACTTAGAAACTTTAGAAGTTTCATAGAACTTGTGATTAGAACATGAACTTGAGTTTCTAAGGTAGAAACTTCAAGTGTCTAGTACTCATATTAAGGGGATCTTGTTTATTGTTCTAGTAATAGAAATATTCAGAAGATTAAGGGTAAGTCTAGGTGCAACAAAAGGAGAGTTCCTATACTTGGAGCTTTTGGAAGTTCATCCTATAATCATCTTGCTCAAGAACAAGTCCAAGAAGGTGTCTTGTACTTGTGCCCATATTTGTATAACACTCAATGTGAGGAATAAAATCTTTCTCTACTTTGTTTTATTGACAGGGTTGTCGCGTACCCTAATCAAAGATAAATAACCCAAACTAGGCTAACAACAAATTAATGTAATTAGGGAAGTAAGGGGTCGATCTCGGGGAGACGGGAGATACTTGTGAATAGTTATGGTTAGAACTATACCTTGTACGATTGGCAAATGTTTGTCACTAATTAATAAATGCTATAATAAAAATGATAACAATACAATATAGAAAAAGATCTAGGGATTGGGGTTCACATGCTAATCAATTTAAAAGCAAAGTTGATTGCGGGTTTAGAAAAATCATAGTTGTCCAAGTCTTTAAATGGTATATTCCTTTCGGATTCATACCGACTTTTTAATGGGTCCTAACGTCCTCTCAGCCTGGTTAGGTCACTAAACTATTCTTGCCAGTCCTTTAATTTTCATCTCAACTCTCGCCCTTGAGACGGAAATTGACAAGTACAAACAATTGTTTACGGCCATTAAACAAAATCTATCACGAGATTCAAGCAAGAAATAGAGACAACAAAGAACGATTCTACCGGAATCAATTTATACTTATAAATTAATTAGAAATGTTAACTCTTCCCCTAGAACAAAGATTACTTATGCAAGATTAACAATGAAAGGGAAACTAAGATTATAAAACTAAGAATGATAAACATGATGAAGGAAATACTGAAAGAAAATGAAACTATAATGTAAAAACGAGAATAAAGATTACCGGAAAGGATGAGCAAAGGTTGAAATGGAATAAGAACTTGAATAGGAAAATGCAAACCCGGAAACTAGAATTCCAATTACAAGTAGAACAATTACAATTGAAGGAAACTTAGAACTAAACTAAACTAGAGAAAACTAAAACTAAACTAAACTAAGAAAGATGAGAGAAAGAAGAAAAACTAAACTAAAGAGAGAAGTGTTTTTTGTACATGTTATTTGTGTGTGATGCATAGGCTATTTATAGGGTTGAGTGGCTGCCCAAATGCGTCCGGATTCATGCCCATTAAACAAGCCATTAAGCCTTGCATTAAAGAGAGGTAGATTAAGAGAAGATGCGTAGAACCTAATAAACCCGATCGGGTTTGTGACATCCCTCGCGAATGCGGAAATATAAAACATACAAGCATGTGAAATATATAGCGGAAATGTGAAGTTTTAAAATTTTTTATACATGCTAGTTAAATAAAACGAGGAATGTCAAAATATTACAAACTAAGTACGGAAATACAACAAAGAGACAGAGTCTCTCAAAATGTTAGCAAAGAACAAGTGTTTAGCAAAACTAGCTAAAATCGTCTAGAGGTGAAAATTCCAGGGACAACGCCCGCTAGCTCACACCCGAACCCCAAAATATCATAGCCAAAAAGTCATCCAAGCAAGCAACCTGTTCATCCATGAAAAACGTGAACGCCACATTCAGTGGGGAGTAACTCTGGGTTCTCCCAGCAATATCACATTAAACGTACATATAAGGAAATACAAAAGTAAAATCATGCATATATAGATATACATGTGAGTTACAATAAGAATAGATAGGCAATCCAATATATAATGATAAGATCATATGGAAATCAAATCCGAAACCATCATGCGATACAAAGACTCGGGGAAGACACTCTTAGGCAACCGAATACGCTCACTAGGGCTTGCATCTCACCGTTAGCGGTATAAGTTTGATAAGATTGAGACCCGACAAACAAACCAAGCCAAGTCATGCGATGATCACAATAAATCCAACATATTATCATCCATTCACGAACCAATACATTGACGGTGCCCAATCATGCATTGACCATGAATAATATCATGAAATCACGCAATCAAAGACGACGGTGCCCAATCATGCAATGACCATGAATAATATCATGAAATCCACATTCAAAGACGACGACACGACGACATCTCTCACGGTAAATGAAACGCACTAGCATCGTGTACAAGGCAAGTATGATTATGGGCATCCACGGGAGTAAAACCTTCCCTGAACGCATACACGATTCAATCCATTTCGTATATGTAGAATAATTTCCTCCTGGTAGGAACGATAATTAAACGGCTCCTAATCTAAACCTGGCCAGATTCCCGGAATCACATTTTCCGATTCGACATGCGATCACGTTTCGCATCCAAGACTCGGTCAATCATATAGACGCCGAGTACCCACATTCTCGGTAGATCAATTCACGAAAGAGGCGGAAAAGAGCTCAAGCCTCATAACATGCGGTACGGTACATGCAAATAACACCACCTCGCAAGTACACAACATTTGACGGCCGGGTCGATCAACGCATAGCGTTCAACTCCCAACAACGTCGTCGTATGCCCACTAACACATGCATTTAAGCAGTAGGATACCTCTCCGTTCCGACATTTCAGCCTTACGAACGGGAAGGTAGCCAAGGGAATGAGAGTACAAAGCACAAGACAAAATAGTGCCCAAACCGTAACATTTGTAAAAACCGACTCAAAGTGGGACATAGCAAAAACCGTCACAAAACATGTGATACAAGCGAATGAAATATCATACATCCAAAACATGAATATTATAAGTCCCCACGTAAAATTATACGATAAACGGATTATGCGAACTATTAGAAATTACGAGTTTTAGAAATCATAGGAAACACATACAGCCGTGTTCCTGGCCGGTCAGGGGACCGGCGGCCGGTGGGCCGGCTCAGAGCACAAGGCAAAAACACAAATCATAGAAAAACAGGGAAATGTAGTCTAGGCCGGTCGATGGACTGGCGGCCGGTAGGCCGGCTCAGAGCCCCCTATACAAAAATTTCAAGATTGCTACTGGTGTGTTCCCAGCCGGTGGGCAGACCGGCGGCCGGTCGACCGGCAGGGAACACCAGTTCACCCGTGAGCCTTCCTTTCTTAACCAATTCATTGCAATTCTCAAATATACTTCTAATAATCATCAACAATCAATATACATCAACAATATTCATCATATAACAACAATCATTAATCATACCATGATTCCTAAGCTTCTAATCGTATTCTAAATACGATTTCTAGCATATAAAACATGTAAAACACGTAAATGATACCGAGTAACCCTTCACTGTTACCTTTAAGCGTCTTCACTACTCGTCAAGCTCCTCTTCAACAAGGTAATAGACTTTGTCAGGATTTTGGAGGTCACCACCTACATATAGATCATAAAAGATGAATAAAATTCATCTTGAGAAAGACGGAAAGTTTGAAAAGCGAGAAAGACGATGATTTTAATATGAATACGGATAGAGGAAGGTAAGAGGAGAAGAATGAGACGAACTTACGCGAATTCTATCAAGAACGAAAAAGCTATGAGAATTCTAAGATCGAAAGCAAAGAGGGAGGCAAGGTTTTGATTGCTTAAGGAAGAAGAAATGTATTTGTGATTGTGTTGAATGAAATAGGTTAAGGAGTATGAGGGAGTATGTAACACCCGGAAATGTACCCTATTTTTCTAGTAGAAATATTTTACGAAACCTTTTCAGCAAATTTAAGTTTTAATTTAGAATTTAAAGTTTCGAGTCGAATTTAGAATTTCCGAGTTCGTATTTGGAGTTTCCGCGAGATTCCATGAGAATCCCGTCTTAAGGCGAGTTTGACTTTTCGTGACTTTTGAGTCGTCTTTGACTTTTCTTGACTTTTGAGTCGTCTTTGACTTTTCTTGACTTTTGAGTCGTCTTTGACTTTTGTTGACTTTTTCTTTATAAATATCACACTACACTTAACCTATTTCATTAACACAAACACCAAAAACATTTCTTCTTCCTTAAGCAACCAAAACCTTGCCTCCCTCTTTGATCCAATCTTGGGATGATCGTAGCTCCCTCGTTTCTTGTCGGAATTCACGTAAGTTCGTCTCATTCTTCCCCTCTTACCTTCCTCTATCCGTATTGGTAATAAAATTACCGTCTTTCTCGCTTTTTAAAATTATCCGTCTTTCTCAAGGTGAATGATATTCATCTTTTATTATCTAATTGTATGTAGGTGGAGACTAGGAAGGTTTAGAATCGATTAAAGACGCGTAAAGGTAACGGTGAAGGGTTACTCGATATCATTTACGTGTTTTACATGATTTCTATGTTAGAATTCGTATTTAGAATACGATTAGAAAGCTTAGGAATTGTAGTATTGATAATGATTGTTGTTAGTTGATGATTATTGATTGTTGATAGTTGTTAGAAGTGAATTATGAAAAGTGAAAATGTTTGGATGTATGATGAATGATGAAGGCTCTTGGGTGAATTGGTAACACATCTCACGGTCGTGAAATACAAGTCACGGTCGTGACTTGTGCAGTTTCACTGCACTGACCCCTTTTCGTAAAATGATCATATCTCCTTCGTTACTTGCTTGTTTTGGGCTTGTGACCATTCGTTGGAACCGTAAGAGGATAACCTATCACCTCGACTTAGAGTTTCTGAATTTGCATATTTAGAACTCTAGTTATGACCGTTTGAAGTGAGCCCTTGTTTTAGTTAGTTTCCAAACTTGTTGTTTTGGAGAGTGATCTATGTTTTTATTCGTTATGCTTCACAAACTTGTTCTAATGCTTATGTATCATGTATTGATTCATGTTTATCATAGTTAAGTTTATATATTTCCCTATTCACATGTTTTGTGACGGTTTGTGGTATGTCTTACTTTGAGTCGTTTTTACAAATGATACGGTATGAGCACTATTTTGTCTTATGCTTTGTACTCTCATTCCCTTGGCTACCTTCCCGTTCGTAAGGCTGGAATGTCGGAACGGAGAGGTATCCTACTGCTTAATTGCATGTGTTAG